>JAVQJD010007671.1:0-13317 GCA_036023655.1 Nannoperca australis
TGAATGTATTGTATTTGATAATGTACGAAGATCATCTGTTCTTAGAGTTAATGCTGTTTTGGATTCTGCCATTGGCTGCGATGTACTTGCTTACAGCACTTGTGATTCATCTCTTACAAATCTGATGAGACATCTTGTTGTTTTCGATCATGGTTCTATGCACTTTATGTAAAGCTCTGATTTGGAAGTCGCTTTGGATAAAAGCGTCTGCTAAATGTAATGTAATGTAATGTATCTTGTTATAGTACAGCACAGACACACAGGTAGAGGATAACATCTGTGCCTGCACTCTCGGTTGCTGCATTGTGAGACTTTACTGTAGGTTTATTGATTTTGCTTTAGTGAAGCTCAGTGACCAGAAATAATAACCCTGTTTCAATACTTTTCTATTCTACAAGCCACATGTAAAATGGGTGACCTATCCCTTAAAGAGATGACACTAAATGAGTCACTGTAAACTCAAGCACATTATGTCATGTCTGGTTTCTGTGTGCTTATTAACATAATACCCAGCCTGCAGAAGAAATGGTTTAATAATGGTTATAACTTGATTGGGTTCAGAGGTGATATTCTCACGTGCATGATAGAAACCAGAAGGGGAAACAAAAATATATTTGTGTACATTTTATCCTGAACCTTTCTTGGCAGTTACATACTGTAAAATCTGAATCTCTTTAAATTCACCACAACCAAAACTCTCCTCCTATAGTTTGTGAGACAATGTGCATATTCCTATAGTTTACCGTAAAAACCTTAATTTCCCAACGTTGATAAAGTTAAAGTAGCGTCATCATAATGTTGTTTGTATCAGACGAGATCCAATCCCAAAAGCTTGCCATTGCTGTTAATAGTAGTTTGATTAATCCCAAACTACAGCAAACTACCACAAAGCAAGGAGGTGCTGGATGCAAGGTAAAATCAATGAAATAAGAGCCAAACATCCACACACCACATTTATTATCTAAGAGGTTGGTCACAAAGAGCTAATTTGACAAAACATTATTACTTACTGTATTCTTTCTGGAACTGTTCTTTTTTTACTATTTCCATGATCATGATAATACCATAACATACATTCTTTCTCTTTCTAAAGTGTGGTTAGGTGTCAAAGAAATACTCGCTTTATTAGCAAAATACTTACAATGGCAAACTGGTAGATGTTAGGTAAAGTGCTGGTTGTGTTAGCCCGTTGGACGAAGTAGTGTGTTAGTGCGGGGATACCAAACCATGTGTTCCAGAGATTAGATTATCACTACGTCCTCTAGAATAAAAGTAAAAACATAAAGGTATTTTGTGTTGTCAGTGCCTTTTCTTCGTATGTGCCTAAGCAATATTTTATTATAATACATAAAATCCAAAAGTTTGAAAATAATTCCTCACTTTTGCTTTATTTTAAACAGCTTTCTGCTGAGACTACCAAGGTAACTGTAACATCGGTGACACACACAGTGTATCTTATCCAGCAAGCTAAGCTTTGATGGCACGTTACTAATGTTAGTGATAATACCTTTGGACATGAACATACCTTTGTTTTCTTTTAAGTGGCAGGATATCTTTTGTGTCATGTGACACATCTGACTCCTGACTCCTGGGGACCCTTCAGAGGGTGCAACTCCAGAACTCACATCTGAGACTACAGGAGACCACCTATTTACTTTACAAAGCCATGACATAATGCTGTTTGTCATTTAACCACTGAGGGCCTGTCACAAAAGAATAGCTAAACATAGCTATATTATCTAACCAAACAAAGCCTGTTGTATAAGATAACACTAATGTAACTCAAGAACTATAAAAAGCTGAAAACACAGTTTTTTCATGATTTTTCACTGCCTTAAACTTTACTTATACATAGAAACAAATATTGAATGTCTCTGCTTTTCCCACAGGGAGGCAGTCCGTAACCTGGTGGTCTATCTGTGACTGGAATGAGCTAAAATAAAGTGTGTGTGTGTGTGTGTGTGTGTGTGTGTGGACTCCCATGACAATTTCATCAGTAACTACATGTGTTTCTATTTGTTCCATTATAAGTAGATTCATTATATCTGTCTGTTTTTTGTGCAATGATGGTCCCAGTTGAATGAAGGCCTAAATGTTGATTCACATGTTGCTCTAATACAGCAGTGAAAACCTCTTGATTTAAACGTCTTTCTTCTGTTCTTTGTGTATTTCTAATTTAGGGTGAAAATGATCATATAGGAATGTGCTTTATGGCAAAGAATCGAATATGTCTCCAACCCAGCATCGTGAGTCAAATGGGCTTGTGTTTGGTTTACATAGTTCTGTTTACGTCTGTAAACCAGTCTTAGTGCCAGCTGATGTGACACATCCTCGTGACGTCTTACCCTCCTGTCGCAGGAGTTAGGTTCTCCTTGCTTAAAACAAACGTCAGTGAGCCTCCTTGTGTTTTTTCAAACACTGAAAAGCACAATTTAGAGGCTACAACTTATTCCTGTGCCGGATATTCAACTTTGCTCTGGTCGAATTGAAATGAGTCATATCAATATAGAGAATCGTCATTTTCACAGCTTTCAGGCCATCTCTCGAATCCTGCTTGATGCAACACCCTCTGTGTGAAGCCAGGTGTCTTTTAGTAATGTGTGGTGTCCTCTGGTGGTTTATCTGCCACAGTTCTGTGCATACATACAGCCTGAAAATAAAATAGTCTAAAAAAGAATGGTTAAACTGAACCAACTGAGACCAATAGTCCCTAAAGGTCAGACATACCAAAAACACAGGATCCTACATTTCCATAATGCAATGCAATAACATCTTTCATTTGACACTCTATGCCTAGTAGTAAATGCCAGTATATTTAAGTTGAAGAATGAATACATTCAAGAGTTCTTGTCTGTCGCAAGATGATGCAGCATTACCAGGTGTTAAGTTGCATGATTTTGTGCCTTCTGGTTAAATATCATGCAAGACAGATGTTCTCTGTTTGACCAGCTCTTTTAGAATAACTTTATTGACACTGAGAAATGTGGCTCAAATCAGATTTCGGGATTAAACATAGAACTAACAGAACAAATGCTCTGGATCACACACACATCAATCTACCTATTAATAGGAAATCTCTAAGGCTGCCATGTACAGTTTCTGGTTTGATACATACATAATGTCTTTTCTCGAAAAGGGCTAAAGCATTTCTGCAAAGAAACCATGTGAGTTACACGTTTAGTTTATTTCAGTGTCTTTCTATGTGCAAAGTGGATAGTGCGGTTAACAGGTTGATCAAAATCAACATACCTGCCTAGATGTAGAGATTATATCTGTATACAATATGGTTTCACAACCATCCTCCTCAACACTGTTGGTCGACAGCAGCTGCTGTGAAAACCAATGTGACTTCCATGTGACCACAATGTTCCATGGTGCTCGCTTTGTGCTGTGCAGTACCTCACAGCCATGTAACCCCAGAACAATGCTGACATTCATGAATACATTACATTGTAAGAAAGGGTAAGATAAGATAAACCTTTATTTATCCCTCAGTGGGGAAATTGCAGGGCATACAGTAGCAAAGGTGATGAAACTGTAGTAGATATAAAATATAGCATGCGAGATTATAACGTGCCCTACAACAAGTCATTCAGTACTCTATCCATTGAACAGTGTTAGCCTTATGTTCTGATGTTCTGTCACATGTTGGCGCTGTAGGACTCATCAGACGAGGTGGCCGAGTGGTTAAGGCGATGGACTGCTAATCCATTGTGCTCTGCACGCGTGGGTTCGAATCCCATCCTCGTCGTCGCACAAGTTTTCCATTAAAAACATTTTTAACCTCCAGATGAAGGTATATTGATTTGCTTTTCAATGTCACGAAACTATTTCCCCCTCATTTAATATTGCAGTGGTCATGATGTAGATTAGATAAAATATATGGCAATATAATAATATCTTTATTAATAAAAAAAATACGTTTTGTTAAGGTACAGTTTAAGATATTATTCAAATACTAGCAAATGGGTCACAGTACGTTCTTGTGCCTACGGTGAACATGGTAATGCCCTATGGCATCAGGGCCGTCAGGGCTGCACGTGTAGTTCTGTGTTTTCTTAGTCTGATGACGTGTTGAAAAGTTGCCAGTTTAAAATTTACCTTTAGACAGTTTATTTAACTTGGTGAATGCTGCCATCTAGTGGTAGCAGAACGTATTATCGGTCCAAAAGTTGAATATGAACAGGCTTTAAATATGGACAACTGTAATAAAATGATGCATTTGACCAGACAAAAACAGAAGGATAAATACAGGTGTAAATAATAAAATGAATTAACTGCTTCAGTATGATGATCCTGGCGCTGCACATGCGGACACTGTCACTATTAATGTTATTAGTAACAGTAGTTAGTAACAGCAATTCCTACTATGAAAAATCTAGTTGTCGGTTGTGAAGCATTTGTGAAGTAATTTCTAGGGTCTTAAAATTATACACAGTTGAGCTTGATCAGCATTTTTATTTATAAGCAATTAAATATAGTGCTAAACGGGTCAGTAAAAACAAGCCTTGAAAGAAACTATTGGACCACATTATGGCATTCCAGTTGGCTCGTGGTCAAAACAGGGGTAGTCTGTTCTGTGTCTGGGGATTAAACCAAAGATGAAAGTACAAATTCCCTCACCCTGTCACTTTCAGCTCAGCCTGCACAGTAAGACTACAGCTCCTGGTTCGCCTTCTTTACTCATAATAAATAAGAAAAGGAATCACTTTAAATATCAATGTAAATTTTGATTTCTAATCACTGCAGAACCTTAAAAGGATATGTTAAGAAATCAGCTGGTTGTCAGATATAGGAAATATGAGCCTCCATAAAGTTAACCCCTGATGGTAAACTCAACCCTTCATTGGGAGCATCAGCTTGTCAAATTCCCAGCTGAATTTTGGTCCCTTTAGTAGAAGAATTCTGAAAGCACAGAGCAGCGGACGCCATCTTTTTCTCGGTCACACAGTTAATGAAGCTATTACCGGTGCAGAAGACACCAAGTGCTGTCAGTTACAATACGTACACCAAGGTATTACACTGAATTAAACTGACCTATTGATGTTGAGTCACGATCAACAATCAATCAACATTCCTCTCACACACGTCAGCAACAACAACAACAACAACAACAACATCAGATTGCACATATAAAGCCAGCTCCTGGATGGTTCTTCTTGAATGGTCAGTCATGTGTTGATCAGATCTATGATACAAAGTTAGAAATGTGATAACCAAACATATAATACTAGTAGTCCTCTTCTTTTAAAGTGTCCTTCAACGTAAACCAGCTAGTGTTGGAGGTCCTTCCAGCAGAGTCATGAATGTTTCGTGTTCAGCTGGCTCACAGGCTCACAGCCCTCTTTTTCAGTCTTTGGGTTTAATAGCTTTATTAAGATACTTGTGTTCCTGTTGTGGGGTTAAGTGACCCCTGAGTCCTACAGGGCCGTACTTACACTAGTGTCTTTGACCTTCTCCCTCCTGTTTAAACTCATTTGGCTGTCTTCCAGCGTTGCATCAGTCTTACGATACTGGGAGCTGAGTGGGGCCATGTTGGTGAGCTTGTGCTGCTCAGCAAAAAGGAGCCTCTCATTTTCATGGCGGATCCTCAACAATTTAGCGATGCGCTTGCCGATGAGATAAATCATCTCACAGATACACATGAATATGCACAGTGCGCTGGTTACAACCATGAACAACATGAAGATCTTTTTCTCTGTTGGACGACTAATGAAGCAGTCAACGGTGTTGGGGCATGGCTCCAGGGAACACTTGGATAACCTATAAGAAAACAGTAGATAGTTCTCTTCAATTGTTTGTGTTTTTCTGTAATACTAAACATGATTAAAATACCGTGTTTTAATTTGATAATGATACAAGCATTACCTGGGCAGGTCATATCCGTGGTATATCCGATACAGAATGTAAAGAAATGATGTGTCAAACCCAGCTTTGCAGACCAAACTCAGCAGGTAGGTCCACCACAGCCCCCCTCTCTTCTTTCCAGGGTTGGCGTACAGGTGAGAGCCTTGGTGCAGTTCCACATATTTTTTGTCTTTTCCTTCCCGGTATTTAACATGCGCCATCACCATCAGAGACGGGCAGGTGACAAAAATCAGCTGCAGCGCCCACAGACGAATGTGTGAGATGGGGAAGATGTGGTCATAGCAGATGTTGGTACAGCCAGGCTGGAAACAAAGGATCAGAAATGGAAAAAAACTATTTTTCTATAATGACTGTGAGGTCTCAGATGGGTGAAATGAGTGCTAGCATAGGTTGTTAACAGATATTAAAAAAACAAGGAACCTAGGAGTTTCAAAGAGTCAATACTTTTATTACCATAGTTAATGCAACTCTCATGAAACGACAAATACAAAACGATTCCACTAGTACTGCCAGAACTAAATATCAGCTGGAGGATGTGATGAAGGTTATAATGCCTCTACAATGATAAAAAGCTACAATGCATCTAAACCTGCAGCCCTTTTTAGGGGATTGGTGACACACAAAAATCTAACAAAAAAAACCAGGAGGAACATTCCTACAGCGTTTAGTCTCTAGAATGGGTCAAGTTTGGTTTCCATAATGCAACTCACTTTACATAAACATTTTAAAGGTACAGCCTTGTAGTACAGACAAAACAGTGTTGTTCCTCTATCTCACCTGTCGAGTATTACACACAAAGTCTTTGCTCTCGTCACCCCAAACCCTCTGCGCTGCCACCACGAACACCAGGACACGGAACACAAACACCATGGACAGCCAGATCCTTCCGAACGCAGTGGAGTACTTATTGACTCCACTCAGCAGACTCTCCAGTCCTGACCAGTTCATCCCTGCTGCTGACCTGGCCTGGGTGACAGAAACAAGTGCACCCTGTGAAAGAGAGGAAGAAAGAAAACAAGGTTATGTTTCCACATCCTTATGACAAGATAAAAACTGATCCGAGCTGAATTACATGTGTGCTCTCCTTAGATATTGCTTCTTAATGGTTTTGCTCTTGATTACAATAATAAGGTGAAATGTAGACTTGCTGGTTGAGGATTAGCATATAACATATTTACTGTACTAACATGGCAGTGGTATCAATCTTCTCATCAATCATCTCATCAACAAAGCAAAATGTTTGTACTATTCCTCTAAGTTAAAGGTAAAGATGGCCTGCTATCACATGGCAAATGAAAATTTACTGTAGTTGGCTTAGATACATAACCATAACAGCATTTTTAAGTTAGTACATGATGTTTACACTTGATCATTGTGCATTTGGACACATGGGTTGTTGGTGTTGTATTTAAGTGCTGCATTTGCCAATTAAGGTCAACACAACTTAATTTCCACCAGATTTTCAAGTTTAATCTGTGTTTGTGTGCTGTTTTATGTCTCTATTTATCTTTATACTCCACCCTGGACGCTGTTAATTGTGTCCACACAGCTGCTGTGTGTGTTAACAGTAGCCATCATTGCTGTTGCTGAATGAACACAATGGAGACAGTGGCATGTGTGCGAAGGCAATGAGGTTCATGGAAGAAATAATGTCATTAGCCCAATGTAACTTCAATCATATGTGTGTGTGGTTTTACAGTTTATGTTACCTAGCTACTGGGTTGTGTGTGTGTGTGTGTGTGCGCGTGTGTGTTTAACAAACCTGTCTTTGTCATTGCAAACAAAATCAAATGTACAGAAACAGGGAAGTTTTCTGTGGAACTGTCATGGTTCCCATAGGTACATACTATATCTTCACCTTTGTCGACTGTACAATATAATTAAAAACACAATAACAGACATCAATTCATTAAAAATGTTTATCTAATTCTGTATTTTGCTGCATGCATGTTTCTATTTGCTGTAGACAAATATCAGACCTGGACTTGAGTGTAGAAAATATTAACCATTTAAAATTTAATCAAGTTTAATTTCTTTGTAGGTTGACATGATTTTACACAAATGTATATAAGTGAGGCTATATAGCAATTAGTATAAACTGATGGAAGTTATGTTTTTCAAAGGAAATGGAAAAAAAGTATGCTTCTCTGAAACGTAAAACAGCTGTTTCAAATATGTGTTGGTTGTTTTTCTCACAAGGATCATACTGGAGTGATAAACCATTTCTTTAATGTCCCACCACATTGATGGTTATAAATAAAATCCATATGGGAACACCATCCTGACGCCTGTATGGTTTGTGGAGCAGTGCAGGATCAGTGTTTAGAAAAGAGTAAAATATTTAGATTTGTGAAAACAGCGGTGGCTCAGCACTGAGGACTTTTCTGTGTTAACACTTTAAACTCTGGATTACCTCTATTGCCACTTAGTTTGTCTCTTTCATATAGACTAAATAAAAAGCACCAAAGAGGCTTGTGGTGATATTACTTAGGGACCTTTTATCAACCCTCACCTACTGGAAGTGCTAAGCAGCTGTTTTGTCCCACATACTACCCTGCCTTGATTATGATAAGCCCATTTCAGACTCCACATTAATATTTGTATTGTTTTAACCTCCATCAGGCAGAGACTGATTAGAAATATCACATGTTGGTGCAAAATGTGCATTGAAAATGACCTGTATTGTTTGTGTGGAGGGAGATAGTGGCCAGTTAAACTGTAGCTATTCATTATACAGTAAACTGTGATGTTCAGCAAACAATATTTAGGAAAGCATGAAACCATTCTGTTCAACCATTACAAGACCAAGTGCATACTAATGACTATACAATAGATTACTCGACATACATGAGTGTGAGTGTGGAAATGTTACCTTTTAAGAGCTACATTCCACTGTGCCTCTGTCTGTGTGTTGAATCTACAGTTTATATTAACACCACATTTTGCTTTTTGTAAATGTGTCTTTATAATGGTTTCTCACTATCTCGCCACCGTTGAAGTTTGTATCTTAGTCATAGCAGAAGGAAAAGTTCCTCCCATTATGTCATTTTTTTTTGTGAAATGAAACTCGTGTTTTTTTCCTTTGTTGGCATAAATGACTTGTATCTGTCTCGGTTTAGGGTAAATAAGGAAAATAACATAACTGTAACTCAACCTATGTTAAATTCAAACACTGCTGGCTCCTGTCTTTTGTTTATCGTATGCATGTGATCCAGTGAAATGAATGCAAATCCAGCAAAAAGAACCTTACCTAGTGCTGAAACCTGGCTCAAAGACCAAAACCCGAGATGTCAACACCAGCAGGAGAAGATTAACATAAGTTAAGTGAAATTTAGTGAGATAAAACTTTCAATTATTACGCTCCTTTTTCTCCATGTGTCTGTCTCTGCTCTCTTGCCCTTCCCTAAGAAATCCTGCCAAACCAGATTCAGCAGCTGCTACGTCATCACACACACATACACCCACACATACACACACACACACACAGACTTTACATGCCATGTCAGTTTGCAGGATACATGGAGACTCCACTACCTACAAGCCATGTAACCTAACACCTCATAAATAGGTAAAGAAACAGAAACTTATGCTTTATAGAGCAGGGAGACACAACATGCATCCTTGCCAACCAGAACGCCTGTGGTGAGTGTGCGTGTGTGTGTGTGTGTGTGTGTAGGAGGAGGAGAGCAGAAAGAGTGAGTAAGAGAGAAAAAAAGATGCCACACCCTGTGTTTTTACAAAGGCTTGTAGGGAATTATGCTAATGTTTTTTTTACAATGAACGACAGACAGATTTAAATAAGATTTAAATAACTTTAGTGTATCAAACTGTTTCTGTAACTTGTTGCAACAGTTTATTTGAAACAGAATGACTTCATAAAATACAACAATTGCTGTAATGTGTTTAAAGTCACAATGTAAGCTAGCAATGTAAGCAAGACCTAAAAACATAAATGAAGTGTAACAAATAAGAACATTTAAGTAAGTGTTATCTTACAACAATGTGTACAGGTGTATATTCATGGTTTAAAACATTGTATAAAATGTTGAAGCTGTAAATCACACAAGGGGGTTTACTGGAAGACACATTACCAGTGCTGAACCATGAACCACACACCACCAATGAGGCAATATAGAAAAGTAAGGCTTCAAACCTCCTACACTGACAGAAACAACACCTAGAAAGGTCAGTCTGTTGTGTGGGATTCCTAATGGAATTTGGGTAAAAGCTCTAACTGGGATAAAGAACTTTTAAAAAATTCATACACAGTAGTTACATCCAGGTAGGTTTACCTTGTTGTGTACAAACAGTAGATGGCAGCAATCATTTCAGCATCAGTCTAATTGTTTCAACTTGCCTGCCTGCAGCCTATAATACTATCAGTGTATTAAATAAATAGTACTAAGAAGGGAAGAATTTTCAGTAATGCCACAGGACATTTAATATGTATTAAGTCACAATGTGTGCAAAGTGACAAGACAAAAGTGAAAATGTGAAAGCTGTAAGTGTTTATAAGTCGTCAACATATAACTGTGAGAAAAATGAGTAAGGATGAAAACATTAAATTAAAATATTTCAATTAAAATATTTCAAAAAGAGTAGAATTTTCAGTTGGGCCTAGATTGATAAATGGGACATTTAGAAGGCAAAGAACATTGACAGCAAAGTAGTCAGCTATATATAAAGCCTGAATAAACCTAACTCCAGTCAAATGCACAAAATAGCACACTTGTAAAATAAAGAAGTCATAATGTAACGTCGGACTGTCCAGTTATATTTAAGACAACATTAGTGATTTTTTTTTAATTCGTCAATCTCGCAGGAGACAGATTGGATATATAGGCGGTTTGTGTGGATATTTTAGAGCGCAGTGTATTCGTTTCATCCGTTTTATTGTTGAAAGCTTGCGGCCGGAAGTTGCGGTGTTTATTGCGGCTAACTCGACATTTCTGTTCAACATGTCTCCTTTGCAGACTCGTCTCTGTCATTAGAAGCGTGTGGATTTGTCGGGAAACTACTGCGTTTTGTAAGTAGCCATATAAGTGCTGTGTGTGTGTTTGATGCCGATGTCGTTACTACTGTGTAACTATTGTTACCCGTGTTAACTGTTACTCGCAGTCATTTGGTTGTTATTGAAAGCCGGCGAATGCGTTCGCCTGGAAGTGTTAGCTTGCTGTTTATATCGGGATTCTGGCTGTAGAGCTGTTTTTACATGACCTGGCTGACAGCGGAGCTCCTAATGACAGATGGCCTTGTGTATTAGTCTTGTGAGGTAGGTAGAGGTAGTCTAATATGTGCTAACACTTTGATTTAAACTGGGTAAGCTATAGTCTTTGTTGTATTTACAGTTAATTTGCTAACCTTAACAGCCAAGCGGCAACATATGTAATGTTACTGCTATACAGGCATAAAATAATTAGCTAACCTAGCTAAATATTGAGCTCCTACCGACGTGTACGTTGTACTGTAACGTTACTGTCACCGTTAACGTTCATTCATTACTCGGAAACTTGCAGGTCCAAAATCAAATCGCTGGCCATTTCTAACGCTGCAGTTAGCTAACCGAACACCGTAGCTTTGAATCGTCCGTTATTTTCGCGTTGACACAATGTCACGCCAAGTTCAACTTACAATATCTTATGTTCCGTTATGCAGAGATACAAGCTGCGTGGTGCTTCAGGAGTTAACCGTAATGTACGCGGGATAGCAACGTGACGCTTGGAAAGGGTGCTTGATATTAAACACTTTAACACTTAGCATGATGCAGGGAGCTATTGAAGTCAAGTAACGTTAGCCGAGCAATATTAACACGTTTTCCTTTACACAGCAGGTTAGCAGCAAGCTAGCGGGCCGTTGTCAGCCAGGACCCAGAAAAGCAGCATCATCATCAATGGTGTGTCTACATCCCGGAGCCGTCACATTTTCCTGTGTCCGCTCAATGAACCATCTCCTCAGCTCTCATCAAAGTGAGTGTAGCACCACGAGTCCGCGCAGTCCAGCTCCCAGTACACTGCCGATGAATACGTGCCATTCACGACTGTCTCTCACAGGCCGCACATGTATGGCGTTAGCGAGGCTCGGAGGGGAGTTTTGCCAAGCCCAGCACCTGCTGCTTATTGTGGACAAGTGAACAGGAGACCCCAGCAAGGCGCACACACTGCCATTCACGCGCACAGGTGTGTAGTATTAAGGCTGGTGGTGTATGTACGCAAGACTGACAAGTCAATGGTTAGCAGTGGATGTATACTGAATTAGTGGTGACACAAATACTCATTTAAGCACATGTCCATATAAGCTAGTGATTTACCTCAGCCAGTCTTGGCCTACATAAAGACAGGAGCAAGTACATGATGTTTAAAAAAGAGCAGCACATCAGATATCTTGGTTATCAGATAAAACATCTTATTAAGAATAGGCCAGTCGACAAAAAGATCACATTCATAATAAAGTAACAAGAAAAAAAAACAGTATGGAAGGATACTTTTAGTCAGGCTTGCTTAAAGCAGTGTAAACATGAATGGTGGTCTCCATGTCCTCAGGTCCTTACTGCCATCCTGCTGAACCCATATGAAGACAAGCCAACCTTCATCCTGTCAGCTGTCCTGGGGAGTAGGGGAGCCTTTGGTTTTATCCCAGGAGTTTCCTCACAGCTCTTCTCCTGCTTTGTTTCTCTTCTACTCCAATTCAAAGTCTTCTCTGAATGGGCAGAGGACAGATCTTTTATCTGTCTTCAAATAGTTTTTTGTCTTCTGGACATTGGGTGTCTCCCCGCCAGTCTTTTTTGATCCCACTCTGATAGATTTCAGTTTTATTTTTTAACCAAGCCAATTATTTTCCCCTTTATTGCCAAGAAAGTTTTAGATTTTCTTTCCCCATATTTATTTCCCAAGAAACTTCCAGTCTTTTTAGATTTTTATTAAAAATAAGTTTTGTCACTAAAGCAATAGAATATTTATTTCCCATTAAGCATTTATTAGTGAAATTGATTGTAACGTGGTTTTTCATTTTCGAATCAGAAGCAGTTTTTCTTTTAAAGAAAACATTTTCAGTTTTAAACAGTCGGAAGACTTTCACTTTGGTTCCTTTGACGACTCTGTCTGCTACTCCATTCTCTGAAGAACAGTACTTTTCTGATCTTTCTTTCTCTTATTAACAAACCTTTGTGGGTCTAACAATGAACCGACCGGCTCCAGTGGAGATCTCTTACGACTGTCTGAGATTCCTCATTACGCACAACCCCACCAACGCACAACTGGGACGGTTTATAGAGGTAGCACACAAAATTCATTTATGTCCCTATATATTCATTTATTTCTACAGAAGGCAGTGACATGTTGTGTTTTGATGTGTAGGATCTGAAGGCGTATGGAGTAAACACCCTGGTGAGAGTGTGTAATGCTACATATGACAAAACACCAGTGGAACAAGAAGGTGTACAAGTCCTAGTAA
>JAVQJD010007674.1:0-21542 GCA_036023655.1 Nannoperca australis
ATCTGACAAGTTTTTCTGATGGAGGATACTTGCCCCTTCATTCATTATGACTGGGACGTAGGCCTACTACCTACTACTGTCTCTGGAATCAGTCCAGAGTTCTAAGCAAGTACTTCCTAATAACAGTTAATCTTGGAACTAAAGTGCCTACTGTATACAAACACATTTCAGCATGATAACTTTTCAAAGAGTTAGACTGAAAAGACTTAGGATCGTTCACACATAGGGATTGGGATATTTGCGTTTCATTCTGACTGGAACCTATGTGGCATTGCCTAAGATGTTGGACTCCTACTTTGAATATGTATGTTTGAGCACAGCATTGCACAAGCTGTATTTATACTAGTGTTACTGTTTCTTTTATACGCTTGTCCAGTGACTCACAAATTCCAATATAGTGTTATATAAAAACCTTCAAGCTAAAAACTTTCTGTCAGAAGTGGGATTTGAACCCACGCCTCCAGAGGAGACTGCGACCTGAACGCAGCGCCTTCGACCGCTCGGCCATCCTGACTGTTTTAGCTATTGTTTATCTGAAATTTGGCAATGCATCATAATATAGTACATTAAATATATCAGGATCTAGTACACCATGATTTGATATATTAGAGATCAAGTTTTTCCACAATGCAGTGTTGTCCAGTAAGCCCTCCATTGGTTAGGAAACAATGACAAAATGAGCACATACAACTAGATCAAATGAAGGTGTGTGATTTTTCAGCCATGGATTGGGTGCATTTTTGTACCCCAATCCCACTTATAATCAGGTTCCACCGAGATTTGAACTCAGATCGCTGGATTCAAAGCCCAGAGTGCTAACCATTACACCATGGAACCTCTTTACTGCCAATGTAAGTGGTTTCTTACATCATATCACCATGGATGTTATGCAGAGACTAGGTCAAACAAGGCACCGGGGAGGGTGTTTCTAAAGCTATTCCACCATCTGACAAGTACTTCTGATGGAGGATACTTGCCCCTCCGTTCATTATGACTGGGACGTAGGCCTACTAACGACTACGGTCTCTAGAATCAGTCCAGAGTTCTAAGCAAGTACTTCCTACAAACAGTTAATCTTGGAACTAATGTGCCTACTGTATACAAACACATTTCAGCATGATAACTTTTCAAAGAGTAAGAGTGAAAAGACTTAGGATCGTTCACACATTGGGATTGGGATATTTGCGTTTCATTCTGACTGGAGCCTATGTGGTGTTGCCTAAGAGTTGGACTCCTACTTTGAATATGTATGTTTAAGCACAGCGTTGCACAAGCTGTATTTACACTAGTGTTACTGTTTCTTTTATACGCTTGTCCAGTGACTCACAAATTCCAATATAGTGTTACATACAAACCTTCAAGCTAAAATCCTTCTGTCAGAAGTGGGATTTGAACCCACGCCTCCAGAGGAGACTGCGACCTTAACGCAGCGCCTTCGACCGCTCGGCCATCCTGACTGTTTTCGCTATTGTTTATCTGAAATTTTGCAATGCATCATGATATAGTACATTAACTATATCTGGATCTAGTACACATTGATTTGATATATTAGAGATCAAGTGTTTCCGCGATGCAGTGTTGTCCAGTGTTGTCCTGTAAGCCCTCCATTGGTTAGGAAACAATGACAAAAAGAGCACATACAACTAGATCAAATGAAGGTGTGTGATTATTCAGCCATGGATTGGGTGAATTTATGCACCCCAATCCCACTTAAAATCAGGTTCCACCGAGATTTGAACTCAGATCGCTGGATTCAGAGCCCAGAGTGCTAACCATTACACCATGGAACCTCTTTACCGCCGACGTAGGTGGTTTCTTACATCATATCACCATGGATGTTATGCAGAGACTTGGTCGAACAACATGCATTTAAACCTGGAAGTTTCCTAATGGAACTTGCATACTGAGCAGTTGTAACAACTACCCCACATTCAGTTCACTCTAGATTTTTTCTTTGTCAGTAAAGAAGTTAAGAAAAAGAAGACCAGTATGGTGCCAAAGACCTTCAACAGGCCATCTGCAACCCAGCTTTTTGGAATTATTAAAATATTTATACATCTATGCATTGACAAATTAGTGAAGGGATCCTATTAGTGATGACATCCTTGGCTTCAATCCAAAGTGCAAACAAGCTTCTTGGTTTCCAATCAGAAATTATATTGTAGCTATTAAGTAAATAGTCATCACTGTGTAATATGATAAAGTAGGTGGCCATTTACGAAATGAACTGGCACATGGTTTATTTCTGTCATCCAGTCCTGTTTCACCACTCATGACTTCACTGCAGCTCATTGTATATTCAAAGTCAGTTTAAGGCTGGTGCTTATAGGATCAAATATGAAATGGATTTCAAGCATTTTTGCACATTTGTCACAGTTAGGTTTGTAATGATGTAAGGAGTCTGATAGAAAATATTCGCATATTCTGGATTTTTCAATGACGGAGAAGAAGTAGATGCATTTAAAAAAAAAGTCTAGGTTATTGTACTTTTTTGTGGAAATACCATCAGACACAAATCATTATTTCATGTTGTAAAATGTATTAAAGCATTTTTGGAGGGGATCTTGAACCATATTGAATAATGCTCAACAATTAGGTAACTTAAAAGTAAAAGCAGACATAACGTTTACTGTGATGCATCCTTTAACTACAACAAGTTTGAAGTCTCCTGCAAGTGTATATGCTGTGATATCATACAGAGATGAAAAGCAGTGGTTGATTACGAGGCAGAAACCCCCAATTTAGCAGTTACTGTCATATTCTTTGAGAAATGATCTTCAGTAATGTAAAATATATATAATTTGTAATAAACAGAAAAATAACCAGTATAGTCTTCTCTAAAGAATATATTGTTGTGTCTGTCTGCATTTGGATGTTTAAAAATACAGTGTTTCTTTGAACGTGTCATTTGAATGAATACATTTGTCCTCTTTGTAAACAGTATATCTGTCACATGTCAAATAAATGAACAAACAGTCCATGGCACTGTCCCCTCTGACCTGATAAAATAACAAGTGAGGGTAAAAACCTAATCAGCCCACATTGATCGGCTCTCAATAATCCAGAACAGACATCTTTGGAGTTCAAATTTATAACCCCAGATGAGTACTTTGGGCTGCTCTTCATGCTTGATACAGTTCCTTTACTGGCCATTATAATGAGGCTTTAAGCAGCATGGCGACTGTAAATCTGCTACGCTAAAATTGCTCTGCCTTCTGGTCTGACTGGACCTCACCCCACTAAATCTCACATCCAGGACCAGAGAATAATTTATTGGCCTCTCCTGAGCACACTCAGCAAAGCAGTGTGAAATCAGCAAATGTCACCAGGACCGTCAACTAATGTTTGTTGGTGGAATTAGGCCCAGATGTGTATATCAGCATCTGTGCTCAGATGTCTGGGTTGTCTTACTGAGGATACTGTTTGACAAAAGCTGTCAAACAGCAGCTGATACGTGATTACATGCTGGGTTCAAGACAAGAACATGAAATAGCATACAACTACTTTAGATATGTAGAAAATCCTGAGATACAATCTTTCAAAAAAATATTTCTTGGAGGGTATGTAGGTGGAATTGTGGTGTAATTATAAGTATTGTGTGTCTGCTCTGTTGTACAAAGATGCTGAATTCATACATATTCAGATACAATCATTTATTAGGGTGTGGGGAGGTCAGATAAATACATATGGGTCATACTAAGTGCGGTGACTGCATATTAGGCCATTACTTCCTTAACATTCACCTTGTTAACTGCAACAGTTCAGTTAAGAAATGAATAACGCCCCTTTTCTCTTTCACTTTGCAACACACACCGAATAATGTGTTCAGTGGGCTACATACAGCATATGTAACATACCATTTAAAACAGCTGCTGAGCTGTGTAAACTTGCAGCAGCTATCACAGACCGGGCACAGGACCTGCAGGACTTGCTGGAGACGAAGAGAGCAGCGCACCATGCAGGGCTGGGTGCTGCGCGTCGTCGGAGCGTAAAGACCCGTTTGTCCAAAGGAGATTCGTGGAATTTTCCGGAGCGGATTGTTCGAAAGTAAACCCCGAAAGTAAGACGGATCAACAGATCTCGCTAAATCGCCTCTTTATCGGGCATCGGCACAGTGTTGGTTAACATGTCCAAACCGTGATGCGCGTAGAGTCCGGCATGTCCGAGAGAAGGAGCTTCATCCCTGACTACTACTGCGGATCAGATGGTGTCGAAAAAATGACTCGGGCTCTCTCCATCCTCGCATACTTGTTCTCTTTGATTTACTGTAAGTCTATCTTTCTTTACGTTCTGTGACTTTACTTACTCACGTAGGATGTTCTAGCTTGTATCTGTGTGTCTGCTCTAAATGTATTTGGGTGAAAGTGCCTCTGCGCCGGGAAGTGATTGTGTTTCTTTTAGTGTCCCAAAGTCGAATCGCAGCTTTTAAGCGAAGTTTTCAGTGCAGCGGCTCAGTTGCATAGCTTAAACTAGAAAAACAGATGTCCACCAACATTTAACTTAATTTGAAATGTTTAAGCACATTTAATATGAATTAAAAGCACACGCATAAATAGCATAAACGATTTCTTTTTTGTAAGTTCTGAGATATGATACCACTGTATTTCAACACAGTCTTTCACAAAGAGCAATTTGATGAGTCAGTCCTGCAATCTAATGTTGCCTGTAGTCACCGAATCACACTTATTTAGTGTTGAGTCACAACCAACAGGCATCTACAATTATACAACTGAGAAGTGGACACAATATTAAAAAACAGCTTCCTAAACCTATGAAATGACTTCAGGAATAACTTAATTTCGGGAAAACTTTGTCTGTGCAATGCTTTACTTTCTTTTCTTTTCTTTTCTTTCTTCTACTTTTTTCTCCATACAAATAAAAATACAAAGAAGATTTGATAACAGCCTAATCTTATTTTTACGGTTTATCATATAACTAAAAGATGGAATACAAAGGAACAGAAGATAAAAACGTCTTTATAATTCGTGACACTTCACTCAACCTTTGCCCCGTGTTATGGTTCAGTCACGCACTTCATTATGCTCTCAGCTCTCCAGCTGTATTACATTTTGGTAGAATAATGTTTTTCTGTGCGCTGTGCGGAGTGACCTTATCAACTGCAGTACAGCTGACTCTAGCAATGCATTAGCACGCCTGACCTCACTCTCAATTAACGTAATGTCAACACTACACTTATAAGATGCTGTTCATTTTGCACATTAAACCTAGACACACATGCACCCACCAGTGGCTGTTCACAGCAGGCAATCAATCAATCAATCAATCAATCAATCAATCAATTTTTATTTAAAGTGCAGGATCACCATGCAGAATGGTCCCAATACACATTACACTCAAAGAGAACACCCCACAGACACGCAAAAAAAAATATTAAAATAAAACAACCACATAAAAAAATACATCAATGTTAAAAGGAGGTTTAAATATAAAAAATGAAGAAAATTTAAATAATAGAAATAAAAATAGCCACATTAATTAATTATTAATGAATGGATATTTGAAAAGGTGATGGACACGATAATCACAGGTTTGGGTGGATTGCCAGTGGCCTTCACCTCTGGGGATGGCAGAGCTTGTTTGACTCAGGTCTCCGAGGGCTTTGACAACACACCATCTGTTAAAGAGTGCTGTGGAGGTCCAACTGTGCTGGATGGGACCTCAGCCAAGTGACTGACAAAAGCGCTGTGATGGCAGCACGAGCTGACCCGTGAGGCCAGAATGTTCGTATGCCACGCCCTGCTAAGCTCCAGAAGCCCGTGGGCCGATAATGACACACACAGTTTTTATACTCTGCACGAAGAGGACTCCTGGAGTTGGAAGTCTAACATATGTCTTACTTATAGTACACTGCATCATCACATAACTTCACAAAAGGCACATGAGATGAATCTCTGAGGTTCTATGGCCATGAATAACGCTCTGCTGAATCACCTCTCACATAGGCGTCATTTGTCAGGGATGGAGGGAAGCAGATGGAATGTAAGTGTTGATATTCACAGCTTATTCTCATTGGAAAGATGCATCCAGTCGTTTGGCTTTAGGCAAAAGCAGAATCATTAAAGCTGATTCTGCATCATGCTGGAAAATCATCTTTCGTCCTCCCAAATGTTATTACTTATTTGGAAATTACTTTGGGGGCTTCACAACATTTCAACATCATTTCCACAACACAGCCATCCCTGGCGTTTATAATTAAAGGGAAAATTCACGTTGCTGTTCACCCAGTTTTGATGGTAAATGTCGTTAGTTGAAGCAAAAAATTCTTCAGTGAGTGCTATGTTGACAGACATAAAGTAACTGAGTTGCTCTGCTGGCTGAGCCGTACTTGCTGTACCTGCAACATGTACCGGAATGCATTGCGTGTGAGCTTCTAACCCCTTTGAGCAAGTTAGCTGCTGCTAATCATAGTTACACAACGTTGACAAGCCAACGAATTCCTGCAGTTTGACCATTTCTTTTTCACACGTAGCATCTGGGCATGTCTATTAGATACAACACCCACACCCACACACGCACACACACACACACACACACACACACACACACACACACACACACATATATATATATACTGGCAAGGAGCCGGACGGGCTTCTGTACAACAACAAAACTTCAAAAGAGGCTTAACATACACAGTTTCTCCTGACTGTCTATATGTTGACTATATTACAACATTAGTTCAACATCGCCGCAGCCTAACCTATAGCCATTACTTTGTTGACCAAAGCAAAAGGTGACAAAAATACTCACTCAATTGTCATCTGCCCTCTCGGCCCTGCTGGTCTTGGTTGTCTTTTCCAGTTTATCTTCGGGATCATGAAGAAAGACTCTAGCACACCTCTGTCCAAGTGAGAAAAGTTCATGCACAGTAACTCACACGGACTGCGTCCCCGCCGGCCACATCCTCCTGCACGACTAACGCAGCTCTTTTTCTTCTCTAAATTTCTTTGTCTTTGTACTCTGGCAAGAATCAATACAGGTGAATATCCAAGTCAACCAAAACCCCCCAGTAAATGTATCCTCGTCCATAACGTCCTCTGCGCTCATATTTTGGGATGCCATTTTTGCTGTTGCAAATTGTGGCTAGTTTACAAGCTAAGAGAACAAGTTTTGTTTTTGAGCGGCAGCACGCCCCCTGGCTCCCCACAGGCTAAGAATCCAAGCTGAAATAGCCAGTAGTTCTTCCGTGCCTCCATCTACGTCACAATGACGGCAGTGGTGGAGGAAAAACAACCACTTTTACAGCTGGAGAAATCAACTTTCTATTCCAATATAGCATGCACTGGGGGATGTATTTGACTCAATATACCATCAACACTGAGTGGACAGCCACACGACAAGCAGTGAATTTTCCCTTTAACAGCTGCTGTTTTCCTCAGATAAAGATTATACGTGCAGTTTGTATACAGCAGTCTGACATGTTTTGGTGAACAATATTTTGCTAGACAGATGTGTTCCCACTCTCTCTCTCTCTCTCTCACAATACTTTTTTATGTATCGTGCAATACTTTATAGTAAGATAGATAGTTTTGTAAAAATCGGGTATAGATGTGAGGTGGAGGTGACCTATCACTGTCTACATATAGTCCGGTATCTCTTTTGTCAGATAATGCCAATCTTTAGTGCCAAAACAGGAAAGACTGCACCCTTTATGTAAAGAAAGGAAAAGTGGATGTCAGTGGTGGATAGTCATCTATGTACCTGTATTTTATGAAGTAGACTGTGAGTTCATGTGCCAAAAGTTAATGTTAGCTTTTAAAAACCACAATCTTTCCCTAACTTTAAAGAAACAGTGAAATAAAAAATTAAATTTCCGTGTTCAAACTTGCTCCTAGTTGTTCACTTGTTATATGTACAAAAATGTGTCTAATCAAATGTGGCTGTAGTAGCTGACAAAGTAATGTCATAGGTCAGAGGAGTGTGTTTGGATATCAGTTGGCATCATATTCAAAAGGGCATGGTTGAGGTTTCATTTCTTAATTTCTCCCTCATCCTGAGGGAGGTGTGTTTGGACCATAGTGGGAAATCACTGGAGTACACTTAGCCAAAAACATCTCACTCAAAGAATTCCAGACAGCTTCATCCTCAATTTCAAAAATAGTTTGGTGTGACAGCTGAGTGTAGTCTCTTTAAACAACCAACTCAGCAGTGGCTCCACTGCTGTAATTGTCCTAATGGATTGAACACGTAGCATGGATCTTAAGTTCCATGCAAACCATATCTTAACACCTCAGTATCTTTCTCCATCAATTAACACTATCCATCAACTTTTACATAGTCTCTCTTCACGGAACACTGGGGTTAATGTTCTAAAGGTTTTGTCCGGTATTTTGGATCTGTATACAATACCTGCACGTGAAAATAATCATTATAAAATTGTGTCACCAGGTAGCAGTTGTGCCGACTCAGAGGAGCGTCTCATGAACTGGTTGCTGGGAAAGAATCGCTACAATCCGCTCATCCGCCCGGCTGTCAACACGACCGAAAGAGTCACAGTGAAGCTGCAAGTGTCTCTGGCTCAGCTCATCAGTGTGGTAAGGTATTAAATACTCCTGCCCACTGTGAGGGTGTGTGTGTGTGTGTGTGTGAGGGAGAGGATGTATGTTTGGAAGACAAAGAGGGAGACAGAAAAAGAAAGAGGATGATAGAAAAGACAGAGCAAGAGCCACAAAGCTTAGAGAATGCAGTTAATTACAAACCAGCCTGTGCAGAGAGAACATAGCTCTAAATGGATGGATGAAGAAGAGGATAGATCTGGTCAGCTGTGATCTCTACTTCTGTCATGTCCAGATTGAAACTTCAGCACATTGGATTAAAAGGGGCCATAAAGCTGTTTTAGCCACAGTGGTAGAGGCTCTCCTCTGATTTACAGTGGAGGTTCCTGCCAGCTGCAGACCAAGACAGCAAGGCTCATTCACAGTCTCAGTTTATGAGTTTGCATTGTACCCCTTGGAGTAATTGGCATTTGGTATCCTTTTATTGGAAGTGTATGTCATGGCAATGTGATGACACCAACAAACATGTTAACAAGCAATCTGAGAAGAGAGGAGCATTTAAACTGAGTTATTTTTGCCAGAGTAAAGATGACAGTAAGCAGGAATGATTCATCTGAAGTTAGTGTTACAACAACTCTATCCTCAAATCCAGATAACTTGTCAGAAAGAGGCTGTTTAGATGCTGACACTGAGACACAGAGACTACCTTCTTCTCTTGGTCCTTATCCTCAATGAGTTTCTTATAGTGGAAGCAGCTGTATCATCTGCCTTATGTACGTTGATAAGGTTTTAGTTAGTTAAGGCTACACAATTATGTTACAGAACATTAAAAACATTTCTTTTATTTCATTCTGTTAGCTATTACTATTCATGTCATGGTTCCCAATACAGTCATCATTTTCGGCTACTCCCCAATCTTTCCTCTTCCCCATGGCAACGGCAGTACCCCTGGTTGGGAATCATGGCTGAGTGTTAAATCAGATTTCAGGGTCTAGATAATATGTAGTTATAGTATTTGCAAAAACAACATGGCAAAACACTCAATAATTCTTGAATCTGTGATTCTGTGAATCTGTCAATTGTTTGTGAAAACTGTTCTGAAAATAATTTCCACCTCACGTTTACATTTCCAGAATGAAAGAGAACAAATCATGACCACAAATGTATGGCTAACTCAGGTAAGTGTGACGACGCTCAGTCATATACTCTCAGTCAGCCTATGTCTTGTCTTTCCCCTGAACTTGAATTAAACCATATCCATTCTTCCTCTCTCAATGTGGAACAAACTGCTTCTGTAATTGTGCTCCAAACACATTTGACTAATAATGAAGCATGTAATTAGAAATGTGCTGGTCTTGAGACAGTGTGTGGAAGATAGACTTGATGGCCAGCTCTCTCTGTCTCTTCAGCACTGGGTGGATTACAGGTTGTCATGGGACCCTGCAAAGTACGAAGGTATCGACAAGCTGCGTATTCCCTCCAGACACATCTGGCTCCCAGATATTGTCCTGTACAACAAGTAAGCACCACTGGAATATCATAGTGTTATGTTACAGAGGTTTTAAGTATCTGTCTATGTTTTCTCTTTAAGCTTCAACCTATATGTTTGGATGGGAATGGGAAACTCTCTCTTATATCCAGAAATTTGAGAATTAACCTGAATTAAGATGATTTTTTTCTGTTCACCATTATTATCTTTCCCAACTGATTCTCTGAAGCCATTACAGTGTTTATATAAGATGGAGGTTTTAGTCTTTGTCTTTTAGATTTTGGTGTTGATATTGATTTGTCTGTCCAATACAACGTTTCAGTTGGAGTACCTTTCCTCTTATCTTCACTATGATTGCAGTGTTGATAACACAAGCCTCAGAGATTGATTCAAAGGCTCTCTAAAGTTTTCTTTCTCTTTCTACCTCTTCTCACAGCGCTGATGGTAGCTATGAGGTAACGGTCTTTACCAATGCTGTTGTCCTTTTCAATGGAAGCATCAACTGGCTTCCCCCAGCCATCTACAAAAGCGCCTGTAAGATCGAGGTGAAGCATTTTCCCTTCGACCAGCAGAACTGCACCCTCAAGTTCCGCTCTTGGACATATGACCACACAGAGATCGACCTGATCTTGAAGTCTGAGATGGCCAGTATGGATGATTTTACTCCCAGTGGGGAGTGGGATATCTTGGCGCTGCCAGGCAGACGGACTGTCAACCCTCTGGATCCCACCTATGTGGACCTCACATATGACTTCATCATCAAGAGGAAGCCCCTTTTCTACACCATAAACCTCATCATTCCCTGTGTTCTGATCACCTCTCTGGCCATTCTGGTCTTCTACTTACCTTCAGACTGCGGGGAGAAGATGACCCTCTGCATCTCCGTTCTCTTGGCTCTCACTGTGTTCTTGCTTTTGATCTCAAAGATTGTTCCTCCCACCTCACTAGACGTGCCCCTGATTGGCAAGTACCTGATGTTCACAATGGTATTGGTGACCTTCTCCATCATCACCAGTGTGTGTGTGCTCAATGTGCACCACCGCTCTCCCAGCACCCACACCATGCCTTCCTGGGTGAAGCTGATATTTCTTGTCAAACTACCTGCCTTACTCTTCATGAGACGCCCTCACAATAACTCTTCAAGCCAGAGACTTCGCCAACAGCGGTGTCTGCAGGCGAGGAGAGGTATTTTGGGCTTGGGTTACCCAGCTGGATCCAAAACAGGTATCACCATGTCGGCTTCTGCCCTGCTGTCTTCTGAGTCTGTCTTATCCACTCCAGGACACAAAAATGTAGCTCCTCCACTGGGCTACAGTCACTCCAAAAGGAAAGGAGACTGGCGCTCTCCTGACTACCTTCCCAGTGGTTTCACTTCTAACCAGGACTTCCAGCAGAGAAACAACTCTGAATGGGCTGCTGATGTCCAGGAGGCGGTGAATGGGGTGCGCTTTGTGGCTGAGCACATGATGGGAGATGATGATGATCAGAGTGTACGTATACACACATCAATAAACTCAACAGCATTATCATTGTTATATACTTATGTAATATCATTCACAACACTTCTTACAGTGTGATGCATAAAACCATTTTGGTATGATGATCACAAAGTCCCACCAAGTCTCATAAAATGTTTCAGAATTTAACATGAATTTAAAGAAATAGTTCAAGATTTTGTGGAAAATATATTCACTTTCTTTCCAAGACTTAGATGAGAAAGTTGATACCACTCTTATGTTTGTTTAATAAAGAGGAACCCCACTGATTGCACACTAACAGTGAATGCTCATGTTGCATTGTGGGTAATGTAGGTGCCAGGTTTTAGGGTAGAAGGAAGGAATAAAAAAGACAAAATATCCAGATCTGCTGCATAGATTTTATAGGAGTGCAATGCTAAATTGGTGGAGTACTCTTTTAAGTACACAGCTAGAGGCGAAAGGCTATTATCCTAGCTTAGCATAAACACTGGAAGCAGAAGGAAACAGCTATCTCAACTCTCTCTCAGGTTTAAAATTCTGCCTTCAAGCACCCCTGAAGCTCATTAATTAATATTTGGGAGTTGTATAGGTGCTGGTAGGTGGATTTGTGAACTTGAGTGAGAGCTATTTCTCTCTTGCGGTCTTAATGCCAAAATTTGCTTCCCACACCTACGAGATAAACGAGCCAACAATCAAATTTTGAGAATATGATTGGACAATTGTATGTGTTCTTCTTGTGATAAGGTTAAAGGTTAGTTGCTAAAATAATTTTAGTTTAGAGTTGATATATTTTTCAATCAAAGCTATAGCTAATTAGGTTTTTTCGCATAATCTTAACAATCAGACTCTACTGTCAATCCCCCCCGTACATTTATCCAATAAATGAATAAACTGGATCAAAGGTGTTTGTATTAATGTGATGTGTACATTTTTTGACCCCCGAGTTGCAAGACAAAATACAACCAACCATAAGTAGTGACTGACACAGTCTGAGGGTAATCAATTGCTTTCTCTGATAAATCGATTATCAGAGGTTCCTGGTTCCTGGTTCCTGGAGGGAACCAGAATGAGAAATTACTTGTTTTAAAAACTACCAAGGACAGCATTGAAATTGGGGTGAAAGGGTCAATGGCTATTACAGTGTAGGTCATCACAATACGGAAATGGTCCCTACAGAGATATAACCCAACTATGTTCCTGTTCAAATATTACTATTTCAGCAGCCTGAGAATAAGCTTACCTATACTAAACAATAACTTTGGTATGAGTGGCTGTAAGGCATACGAAAACATATATTACAGAATGCTAGCTGACACATTGGACTGCAAGACATATTTACATGATGCATGTCAGATGTGTCTTCAGGGTTTTACAGTTTGTTTTGATGCAAAGAACCTAGATGCCTAAATTGAATCACTCTCACACTCACTCACTCATTTGTTCACTCAGTTACGCTCTCTGCCCCCGAGTGGCTGCACAGAGGCAAGGCTGCTTCCACAGACAATACACTGAAGCAGGATTATTTGTTCATCTCACTGCTCTGCAATACTGCTGATGTATTATAATTGAAAATGCTAGACAAAAACCACGCACACTGACTAATTAAAATTTTATTTCTGTATCTTTGCAGGTTATAGAGGACTGGAAGTATGTGGCTATGGTGGTGGATCGTATGTTCCTGTGGATCTTTGTGATAGTGTGTGTGGTGGGCACCCTAGGCTTATTCCTCCAGCCTCTCTTCCAGACTCAGATTATTCCCAACCAGCAGTCCAGCTCAGAAAGTCCTCGCATATGATAAGCACTGAAGAAGACAGGGCAAGGTTCTTTTGAAGCAATTAAGCTATTAAGAAATGTTTTCTTTTAGGGAGATGCAGGCCAGTCATAGTTGCAGTGTAATTTTTGCATTTGCTTAAAGCCTGTAGTATTGTATTGGTGGGGTCAAAAAGCACAAAAAGCCACATTGCCCGTGCCAAACCCCACTAATAAGGCACCTGCAAGGGTTAAACCAGACCAAAAGTACAGACAGGAACTTTGTGCAAGATAGAATATGGATAAAATATGTTTCCTACTAATTAAAACCACATGGTCTACAGCAATATAACCCTCTACAGCACCCAGCATTTTAAGAAAATGGTAGATGTGCACCATTGTGCTAAGGTCATTTCCATTCATGTCTACAAAGGACAGCTGCAGAACTGAACTGAATGTAACTTACACTGCACTTAAGTACGCTGAACTGTATACCTAATAGTACAGAGATATGAGGGACCCCTGTCAGATGTTTTTTGACTCCTTATTTGTGTTTGAGTTATATAACCATGTCATTAAAATCTGATGTGTGATTAAAGAATGAATAATGAAGATAAATGTGCGTCCTCTTTCAGTTTGATTAAATGTATGAAATCTCCAGTAAAGTCTTAAAATTGTCAAGGGTCTTGCCAGAGTGCGTAGTTAATCTATGTTGCTGGTGATAAAGTTTGTTCTCAGAGCCGATACGTTCGCTGAAGATGTGCCAATAAGAAAATTTCATCACATAGATAAGACAGCTGATCACTAGAGATGTGAGAATGTGTGACCAGGCAAAAAAAAAAAAAGTTGATACAACAAAACTATTTGGGATGGATCTGATCTTGATTACAATGTCAAGTATTTTTGCCATAGTTATAGCCACAGCCCTGACACATATGTGAGGAACAAAAAACTAAATGTAAGACGTTGATCTCAATTAAGTGCTAATTTGTACAGACAAACAAGTGCAGCAACACACACTGAACACATGCTGAACTGAACCTTCACCCACACGCAACATTTACTGCTCAATAAACAGTACTGAGTGGGCTTGTTAGAGATTCTGCTTGTTAGAGATTCTGCAGACTGTTGTGAGGCCTTAATGTAAATGAAGATAGCAATCAGCATCCATGTTAATGGAGGGCTTACTTTAATCACTGTTTTCAAGCTCATTCATGGATTTTTCAATCACCTGTTAAAATTAGTCATTAGTGAAGAAAGACTGCATATCCATCCACAGCCCATCATGTGTTTTAAACCAAACAAAGCGGGAGGAGATGTCATTCAACACTCAGTGGATGGGCCCATACATCACCAGCCTTTTGTGATCAGTCTCTAATAAGGTGTGCATGGAAACATTGTTCTGAGAATTGTCCTGCCACATGAGCAAGCATGAATATGTTTCCAACAAACATTTACCACAATGCACTCCTCGAAAATGTGAGTATTCAGTCAAAATTACATGTTTTACTCCAAGTCTTTTTGGATCTACCAGATAACTTTTGCAGCATGAGATGTTTGGAGGTTGTCTAAATATAGTATTGTTAAATGACCCAAGCCTCAGCTAAAGTCTTCAATGTGTCAGTGTTCAAACAGCCCACATATTCATTATGTGCTGTCTGGGAGAATGAAAACTCTCTGAAGGTCAAATTAACATTTTCTTTTTTTTTTTAAAAAGAGTTGAGAGTGCAGGGTCAGACACCAAAACATATCTCTTGTGCTGGCAGGGATTTATTTATCTCTTGAGGCCACTTAAGCAGGGTTGGTGTTTGCTGAAAAGCACTTGGACCTCCTCTTCATCCAGCTGAAGGACAGAGCTGTCAAACCGCTGGGCCACCCTGCTGGCCAAAGAATATATAAATAATTTCAACTGACGGTAAAGAAAGAAAAAGAAAAAGTCAGAGTCAAAGACAGAATATTTTCAAAATTGAAACCGGGCTTACCAACAGATATTGACATATTGTTTGAAAAAACAACAACAGGATATTATGTGAAAACCAGAATCAATACAGAATCAATCAATCAATAAAGAATAACATTTTTATGTTCTTTCACTGCCATCGAGGGCCACCCATACCCCCAACCCAGTGACTATTGATCTTGTTTGATGAATTTCTTTTAAATTTAAAAATGTTTTTCTTGATAAAGTTATATATTTATGATTAACAACAATTTTAAAAACATCTTTAAGTATTATTCATTAAGATTTTATGACTTGAAAACTTGCTTCATAAAGACATAAAGTGTTGGTGTGGTTTCAACAGATTTGATTAACAGCCCAAACTGTCATCAGATTCTGATTCACATGCTGCTAAATGCTAATTGGTGCACTAAAGTGCACAACATCACCTTTTTTCCACCAGAGCCATGGCCACTTCAGACCAGTGAGATGAGCACATGGAAATCACAAATGCACAAATACAGAAATCTAACATGTAAAACGACCCAAAAAGTTTTTTTTTTTAACATTTTGGCAGAAAATTGTGTTTCACATATCGGACCCCATTACTCTTAGTTAAAAGCTGATTGAGAAAATACGTTTTTAGGGTCTTTAAAATAACTGTTTTCTTTCTTTCCCCACATTAGTAACATAGAAGTGAATTTATAATTTATTTTACATACATAATGTGTTTCAAAAATTGCATTACTAAATGTCAGTTCTTCCTTAAAAAAGGAAACTGTGGCGACGTTGTGTAGACTATTATAACAAACCGGGCACATCCTGTCAAAATCAATTAAAGGGCTGATTTGTAGCCAATGGAAGCCTGAGTGAAACATTCGCACCACTGACCTGACTGTTTTATCAGATTGGGTCGCTATAGGTTGCATCTTTTTTTTTTGCAGTGCAGCGTGCCTCCTATCCGTGACTGTGTGCCTCCGTGTCGCTCTGCCTCCCTCTCTCACTGCTCTCTGGTGCTCTCTGCAGCTGTGGACGCGCTTTCACTCCTCTCACTTTCTCCTGCTGCCAGCCCCGCGGAGCGCTGCCGCCGCTGACCCGACATTCATTTCGCAGTCGTCATTTGAAACAGGATGAAAGCCCATTTTTGCTTCGTTTTGCCCACGTGCACCTTCCTTCTGTTTCTTCTGTCAGGTGAGTAGTACCTTAACATAACATCTCGTTACTTACTTGTTGTTAATGAAGGATGACACTTTTATTGTAGACTACCTGTTCACAATTAGCAATTAAAAATAAGCAATAAGAGAAACTTAATGGAGGAACAATAATGTGCTCACAATCAAATCCCACATTTGGGGAAATCAAAGTAGCAAATGATGACTCTGGGTCATTGTTATTTATTTAAAGGGATGCATGTATTTGTATTGGTGCCAATTAGTATTCTTTAGGAATTCAAGGAAAACCTTGAAAATAAATCAAACCAATACGATAATTTGAAGGTAATTAGCGTTCTTATTTGAATCAGTGTATGGAAAAAGGTGAAATGTGAAGACATACATGGCCCCAGTGCCCTGGACTGATGACAACTAACAAACAATCATCTGGCTGTTAGTCACCTTGTGACCAAACGGTGCTGTACTGTACAAACTGTGCTGTATAAACCACATTGCAGTGACAGATCCATGTCTGACCCTTTGCTCTTACCCAGGAGGCTCCGGTTCAGAAGCAGAGCACAAGCTCTTCTCTGTGTTATTTGCTAGCTACAACCAGTACATACGACCGGTGGAAAATGTGACCGACCCAGTCATTGTACAATTCGAGGTGTCCATGTCACAGCTGGTCAAAGTGGTAAGTGGCCCACAAAAGGTTTTTTCACTGTTTCTGTGACAAGTGCTGATAGTCTAATAGTACCTGTGAGTTATGGCTCTTATTTCACCCCAGTCAGACATAATCCCTCTGCTCAATGAGCAGTCATGACCTGAGAGAATATGCAGCATTAAATGTGTTAATTTAATTGTGGAGGAGCAGAAGAAGAGATGTTTTGTGGTGATTTCTGGACTGTGGACAACAAAGTTGACGAAGGGACAATTGCCACCTGAGACACCTGAGATACTCCCTACGCCAGTGCACATTAGCCCCTGTTTTTTTTTTTTTATCCTGAGGAGGGAACAAGATGAAAGGAGGGGCCGTGTGCCTATTTGTCTGGCCAAGACAAGATGGGAAATGTCAGCTGTCTGAGTGCCTCTCAGTTTCAGCGGCCTCAATCACTGCCACTTCAGACGAGCAGCTCTGGATTTAGCGGGCAGGTTCTGCCGGAGCTTGTTGACTGCAGACTGCTGGGGCAGACAGACAGCTCACTTAACTCAGACAGGTCTAGAGTGGATGTCAATAATTAAGCAAAAAGGCTTGCGTAGTACAGGAAGGACAGCTCCATTCACAATATGAACAGCCTTATTGCACAAACACATTGCACTCTATCACGTCAGTCCCTCTGCCTGTGTTGAATGACAAGAAGAGATGCTCATCAGCTTTTTTATTTTAAAATCATAATTTTTATGTTATTGACAAGAAAACTGCCTTTAGTGATACTGCATAACTTCACCTGATTTATATTATAAGAAATAGTCCGAAACGTTCTTGCTGTGAGTAGATGAAAAGATCGATACCGCTTTCATGTGTGTTCTGTAAATTCAAAGCTACAGCAAGGAGACTCGTTAGCTTAGCATAGCGTGAAGACTGAAAGCACATGAATGGATTCAACACTTCTTTAGATCTTTAGAGGTGCTTGTTGACTTAGGCTAGCTGTTTCGTCCTGTTTTCAGTCTTTGTGCTAAGTTAACTGTCTCCTGGATATAGCTTCATATTTTAATGGAAATATATGAGAGTGGTATCAATCTCCTCATCTAACTCTTGGCAAAAAGCCTCTTTCCTAAAAGCTTTTCTTCAAATTGTAATATTGTATAAAACATTTTATCTGCCAAAAGCAGCCAAATAATATAAAATGTTTGCAGTAGTAGCCTATAGACACGGTTTGTTCTAGACAGTTTGAATGGATAATGTGGGGTCTGACACATTGTAGTCCACCTCAATCTGTTTTACTTTGCCTGCTTACAGCCAATCACATTTTATTTTCTTTCTCTGAAGAGCTAGATAAGGATTGAGGACCCGTCTGGATCTAGAGATGACAAAAAGAGGTTATTTTGTTTGATTGTCCTTAGCTCAGGTGATGTAGCAGAATGTGGAGCTCCCCGTGCCAATGGATGACTATTATTCCCTCCCAACACCTGGCGTCCTTACCCGCAGATGCAATTGAATTTAGTCAGCGAAACCAATTACAGCAGCGTTATATGAGCTCATTTAGACCATCAATAGCTCATCGGCTGATCTGGCTCAGTCATCATCTCACAATCAGGGATCATATCACAGGCTCTTCGCTTGAAGGTTTCAGAACAGGTGGTCGTACAGTGGCAACATCGACTGTTATGTAAAGAAATTCTTTGACATTTTAGGAATTTCCAATATTTGCTTTCTTGCAAGAGTTAGATGACAAGATTGCTACTCAATATGATATCAATATATGATACGATCATATGTGTCCATTAAATATGAAGTGATAGCCAGGAGTCAGTTAGCTTAGCTTATCATAAAGACTGGAAACTGCTAGCCTGCCTCTATGCAAAGGTCAAAACGTCAGCATACTAGCAACTCTGTGGAGCTCATTAATTAACCTGTTATAGCTATTGTGTTCGTTTATGCTGTGCTAAAGTCAAAGTGCATAAACAACTATTTCTTGGCCAAGAAATAACAGACAAGCTGTCTTTGTGCTGAGCTAAGCGAATGGCAGCTGATTGTAGCTTCATATTTAAAGCACAAGACATGAGAGTGGCATCAATCTTCTCATCTAACTCAAAGCAAATAAGCATATTTCACAAAATGTAAAACTATCCCTTTAAATGTAAGGATTCATCAGATTATGTGTAGAAATCATTTCCCACATGCATTTTGACCATTGCAATAATCTTTCAGCTGGTCCAAGCATTAATTGTATATCATGTTAAAAAATCACACTGTAGTCTAAATTAATCTTCATCTGAACTGTACCAAAACATCCTATGTTTCCTTTGTGTCACTGCACTTCTTTGTCCCTTAGCTATCAAACTGCTAGAAAATCACATTCTCCCAAAGATAATCCAAAATGGATTGTCCTGTGGCCTTCTGTCCACCCATGTTTACCAGCCATGTAGAACCTCTCCTGGATACTAAATGGTAACATGAATGGTTAAAGTTATGCACTGGGTCATGAAATTGATTAATTCACGGTCAAGTTACACACAAACCTGACCCCCACAGTCTTTCACCATAACCCCCTCCCTCCCTTAGCCCCTCCGCTTCAGGTTTACCACTGATGTTAGAATAAAAGTTAAGGCTGCACTGCGACCTCCTGGCTCCAGCTTGTCGTGTGTGTTACACTCCAAGCGTGGAGGACGCAGGTGTGCCTCTCTTAATCCTATCGTCTGGGATAGGCGGAGGTCAGACCCTGCAGACACAAACCATCCTCAGTGGCGAACTGGATTAGCGCCTGTGACAGTGTTTGTCCTGTTAAACTTAAAAATGTTAACATTTATTGGTCTTTCTTTTCTTAAATGTCTTCATTTGCAATTCTGCTCTGTTCTCAGGATGAAATCAATCAGATCATGGAGACAAATCTGTGGCTCAGACATGTAAGTTTATGGTGCATGACTGCAAATGGACCTTGAGCAAGGACATGAAGTATGGATCCAGCTTTCTGTCATACATGATTCTTGGGGGTTAGACTGACAAGTTGAATTATTCATGGAAGGAAGCTTTTTAAACGCATCGATCCTTCTAATCCTTATTTGGAAAAGAATCCTATAAATCAAATGCACTGAGATGTCATAATCAATTGTATGATGTTTTTGAAATCATGTATTGAATTGATCATACTTGCCAAATTCCATAATATTCCCTTTTGACACTGTGAGAGGAACTTTTGAGTATCTGCAGCATACGGAAACTGAAAGATTATATTTCACAGTCACATAGAATAAGTCTACAACAAAAATAAAGCAGCGTCCATATGCTGTATGATTTGATCATTTTGTTTTTGCTTCATTCCTTTCTCTGCTGTTGTGATGCATAGTGCAGTGAACTAGTTTTGAATCAAATGAGGCAGTGCAGGCCTCCAGGTCCCGTTTAACAAGTGCTGAAACTCGTCTGTGCTGAAGCCATGTTCACGCTAAAGGTTTAGGCTGTAATTGCTCTCTTGTGCTGAGAGTTGGAGCACTATTTCACGTATTTTAATGTCATCTGTTGTTTTAGAGTCTGTCGGCTGTGGTGCATTTCCCCTGCTGGTAATTCAAACCTTACAATAGACTCTAGATACATACGTTTTTTTAAGTAAGAGAAAGTTTTACAGCTCTCTGAGGTTGCTTTACCATTGTTACTTTATGAGCCTTACGAGGATCACTGTAGAGGGACAAAACAGTGGCCAAAAGGTCAGCAAAATACGCAGTAAACTGTGCTCTGTTATGTCCTTTCAGACTACATACAGTATAAGCTCTGTTTATATGCCACAGTTGGAGATGACGACTGGTAGCCTCTTGCTTTTATATCTGTTTTGTAGCTTTATAAAGCTGTTTATGACAAGCTTGCATTGTTCAAACCGCTTGGATTGAAAGAGTTCCCTTCTCAATACTATGCTGCCATCCTGACTACTGCTACTGGGTTTGTTTGGAAGAGAGGTTTTTCTCTAGGAATGTCAATATAGACAATACAGACATTCTTGATGCTGAGAGGACTTTGGTGAGCCCCTGAGTTTTCCTCTAGTGCCATCATGAGGTAGATATTTGTGGTTTTGAGTAAAATGTCTGAACTACTGAATTGATTAGCATTAATCTTGGCACAGACATTCATGTCCCCGCTACAATGAATTGTAATAACGCTGGATGATCCCCTAACGTTTCATCATCATGTACATTTTTTTATTTGTCCAGTACTTTGGTTGATGACTGATTACTTGCAATACTAATGATGCTCCCATCAGCCTCATGGTACTTTGTGTTTACTGCTATCACAAGCATGCTAAGAAGCTAAACTAAGAAGCATGTTAGCATGCTGATGCTAGCATTTAGCTCAAACCACCATTCAAATGTCTGTAGGAAACAGATTCACAACCTTGGGTATACAGAAGGTAGGGACTTGTTCATTCTCAACATTTGTTAGCTGATATTGTTGCCAAGTTTTGTCTGACATTGTAATTTCTCTGACTTGTTTTTTAATTTAAATTTATTTTCAGATCTGGAATGACTATAAACTCAGATGGAATCCAAAAGAATTTGGAGGCGTCGAGTTTA
>JAVQJD010007676.1:0-11548 GCA_036023655.1 Nannoperca australis
CTATCTATCTATCTATCTATCTATCTATCTATCTATCTATCTATCTATCTATCTATCTATCTATCTATCTATCTATCTAATTGGCTAAACTAAAGAGTTTCTTGAAGTTCCATGTCAATTTTCCCTGTCTTACTGTCTGTATTTTTATATTTTTTGTAAAGTAAATAGTAACAGGCACATTTGACCCACAACAAAGTGGCACGCTTGGGATTTGTAGTTTTTGAACATGGTGATACACATACATGATACACCAGCACCACCCACACCACACTTTGTGGTCACTGGTTACTGAACAATATTTATAACAATGACTCCAGTACAATAGTTTACTAGTATAATAGTTTTTTGTGTCAGAGTTACATATCTTGCACTCACCAGTAGGAGGCAGAAAATGACGCGTCAATGCACTGGAGAGCCCTGCACAGTGTTTTGTAGTCTGTCTACAAATAAGTCTTTAATCCAATTGTAAATGCATAACACGTTAATTGTAAGCTGCTTAAGCTAGAGGAATCTAATTAATTGTTAAGACTGACTAGCAGACAATCAAATCCCATCAGAGGTGACCAAAGTGTTCTGAACAGATGGGACACTTTCCAGATTTAAGAGTCACAACAGCAACACAAGTCATTTCACAGAACAGCAGTAGCAACTGAGGCTGAGTCATGATGTGTCTCAAACTAACCACAGGATGGAGATCTCTCACACACTTCGGCTCTAATCTAAAACTAAACTCCACCTTGTATTATTGTCAGTGTGAAAATGTTCAGCAGATTCATGAACATTAATTAAGTCTGAAATGCATCTGCATCCCATGAAGTGAAGGTTTAAGTATGTTTTGCTTCCAAGGCAGGACTTGCAGTTGTTGTCAAAGTTGTAAACAGGACTAATGTGGTCTACTCAAAGGTTCCAATAAAGCACTGTAAGTTTTTATGAAGCTGTTATATTGAGTTAGTCGAAACCCACTGCTGCTTTGGGAATTTCACAAATTAGCCTATGGGACCTGTCGGACATGGCTGGACCTGTCTGGACATATTGACCCCCTTCTTGTCCAGAAAGGCCTGAGGAAAGGTCCCACTGCATTTGAACAGCTGTCCTCATCTGCCCAGTGGAGAAAAGAGACCTGAAGGAAAGCACAGATTGTCTGCTTTTGTCCTTCTGTTGGACGTCAGGCAGTATGGCAGCAATCTTTCACTAAAGCTTCTCCACTTGTTTTCAGTCTTGATTAAATCAAAATCAAAGGATCAGACGTGAGTGCTTAAATGAGGTGAGAAGAGTGAGACTGAATTTAAAGACATTAAGGTGAAAAAAAAGGACGCCACAAAAGGACAAACTCAAGGGGAACAGAAGAGCAAGTAACGCAGAATGAAGACTTTGGCAAAAGTGAAAGGGAGGACTGAACAACTTCTGGGATACAGGGTTGATAAAGTGAGTGCCTTCATTGTTCAGCTGAGGTGATGGAAATAACAAACCTCAATGCTAAAAATATGGATAAATCAACTCACCCTACTCTTAATCATTATACATGTATACAAATGCTGAAATTGGGTGAATTGTAAAACTGGAATAAATTATTTTTTTCTTTGTTAATAGGAATTGAAACACCGAAACATTGCTGCTTGTTGCTCATTCTATGATCTGAGCAAAATCAAAATAATATGTCTTTAAAAATAGGGTTGATTTTCAGTTAATCTTAATTTACTTATTACTGGCCATGTCTTAAAAACATATCATGACTTCTATTCATTGAGCTCATGTGCTGCGATAATGTTACTGCTGTTTATGTGACATTACTTTCTAATTTTTGAGAATGCACAAACAAGTTGCAGAGTTGTGAGTTTTTGATGCCAAGTCTATAAAAATTTAACAAGTTGCACAATTTTTAGCCAATATACCCTCAAATCTTTCTTGCCTTCATTATTGTTTATGTGGCAATAATTAGTAAATATGAAGCCCTGTTTATTGGGTTTTAGTGTTTTATAGATTGGAAGTCACCTATAAGATGAAAACCTATTCTTCAGACAGTGTCAGAGGATTCGATGTTGTCCTGTACTCTGCCAATCAGTTTAGTCCTGTCAGAGAAATTCCTCAGATAAGATAAGAAAGCACTTAAGCAGAAGCAAAAATAGGAAAGATAGAGGGGTGGAGAGAAGTGAAAAAGTGGTAAAATTAGCTCAATCACTTTTTCTGTTGTGATAGCTCCTTTAAATCATCACACATATACAAATACAAATACAAATACAAATACAGCTACAAATAAATGCTTTCAGTAAAGGGACCAAGGTACTTTAAATTAAATTTCACTTATTTTGTTTGTAATTTCACCACGTGCTAACATGTTTGTCTTGGGTGTAAGGATTTAGACACCGGCCAGGAGAAACTGTTGTTGGATGAAAACAATCAGGACACGCAGAAGCAGTTTAAGCGGACCAGGAAGTCCAGTGTGGCTGCAGGATGCCAAGGTAACTAAAGAGAAATACTTTAGTTTACTGCTGTGTGCACCTCATATGTCACCCATCGTGGGGAATTATCTGCATTCACATCATCAATTTGACTGAAAGTGTTTTACTTTGCAAACAGAACATCATGGATGAATTAAGGATTTTCAAATACAAATAGCACACATTACCTTAACCTGATAGTTAAATATTGGCCAATTAGGCGTGTGCATGTCCACATACACATGCATGCACATACAAAAAATCCTACATTGTGAAGAGATCAGTGCTTTTCAGCTCACAGGGATTGTCATGTCAGCAGTTTTTAAAAGCTTAACTCGATGGCCAACAGAGCAAGAGCATTTTGATATTTTTATAGCTCTAATCTGTCCTCGATGGATTGAGATTCCAGGGTTGTGTTGGTCGACCTGTGACGTGAATGTGTGCTTATCTGTGTGTGTGTGTGTGTACCTGTTTAATACTGTTTGTGTCACATAGAAACAGCAGCTGTATTAGAGACAAATTCTTCTCCTCCTGTTTGTTTTTCTCCTTCACTGACTTTGTCCATGTTTGGGTTTGTATGAGTTTATGCATAAATCTCCTTGAATCACACTCCCGGCTGCCACGAGCCTGGACAGCTGTGCCCGGAAGATCATCTAGTCATGAATGCTTAATCTTGGCTTTGAGATTAAATCGGTCTGCTTCCATCCTGCCGGCTCAGTTTGCTGTGTGTTGGATATTTCCACATGTTGGTTTTTCCACAGCAGGGAAAGCAGGCAACTGCCTTATTGATTAGAGATGGAGGTTCTTTACAAGTTTCAAAAAACATATAGATTATCTTTGTTCAGATTGTATTTGGTCTACTGGTGACGTCCTTACTACAGCTTGCATATGTTAATGTTTGGTGGCTGGCTCAACTCAAGAGAATGAAGAGATTTCTTCCTTCTTCAAACTAGAAGAAAATTACATTTAATTTAAATCTGTGATATTTGATTAATTTAGCTTGCTGTACGGCTGAAGAGAACTGATTTGCTTTGAGCTAAATGCTAATGTCAGCATGCTAACAGGTTCACAATAACAACGTTAAAGTCTGATGTTTAGCAGACCTAATTTCTACCGTGTTCACCATATTACTAATTAGCACTAAACACAAAGATGCCGCTAAGGTTGATGGGAGTGTTGTTTGTCTTACAGGTATTTGGTCAGTGTGTTTGACACATTATTTTTGGTGGGGTAAGATGAAAATGAATAAAGACATAAATGTGTGTAATAACTTTTATGGAAATCCACCCTATAGTTGTCGAGACACACTAAAAACCACAAATGTCAACCTCATGGTGACGCTAAAGGCAAAGTCAGTGGATCACCAGTCTGGACCATCCAACTTACAGACCTTGCCATCCATAGAGCCATGCCGCTTGCATGGCCAAAACACTGCTTATTTCATGGGAAAGTCATGCTCAAGCGATGACAGTACAAAAGGTCCCTACGGCGCAGAGCGAACACTGAGAAGAGAAGCTGAAGGGAGGTGTGAAGAGAGAGGGGAGAGGGAGCAGAAGGGGAGGAGAGAGTAATGAGAGGAGATCGGACTGGGAAACAGATGCTAGCTCAGTAGTGCAGCATGTTACCCACCACCCCCTCCCTCTTCACAGTCCCTCCCCTTCCCTGCCCCTCCGTCGCTCACTCACTTACTTACTTTTGGTCCCTCTCATAATCTTTGCCCACTATCTGACCACACAGAGAGGCTGGAGAGTGCAGGGGAGCACTGTCTCTCTGGGTTTTCCACTGTTATTCTTCGAATCATGGGATAGGAACAGCTTTTTTTCATCTCAGGGGTTTCTACTCAGATTTAGACTATGACCGTGGAGCTCTCCGTACACTTTTCCTCCCATCTCCTCTGGGTTTTGCCACAGGAATAGTGTGTGCGCATGTGCTTGGGTGTGTGTGTGTGTGTCCGGCCAGCATGATGCCTCCCTCTGATAAGTCTTGAGTCTAGCAGCAGGAGTGGATCATCATGAGAGGGGGTCACCACCAACGAGGCTGTGGGTGTCAGCACCTGTTCAGAAAACTGCTCAGCAAATGTGGCTGCTGCTTTGTTTGCATTAGAGGTACGTAGATGCTCTGCTTCTTAGGAGGACTTCTATTGTAGCTGTTCTCTGACTACTGGGTAAAGTTTTCACTGATGATATATTTATATTGTGCTGTTTCTGTAAATTCCTGAAGTTATTGTAGTTATTTATGTTGCTTGTACACAATGTTTTGTAATGATAGGAGATACACATGGTTATTACTTCCATATGGATCTACTATCAAAGCCAAAATTCATCTCAAATCATAGCAAAATACCCAGCAGAAAACAAATGATGGTGTAATTTGCATTAATCAACAAAAGTGTGAGATCAGGTTATTTAAAGGAGTACTCCACTGATTTTATTGTGGATGATACCAATCTCAAATGTTACCGCATTTCTAGATGCAAACAATATATGAAATACACTCATTAACAACTGAAAAAACAACATTATTTCTGCTTACAGTCGAGCTCTTACTTGTGTCAACCATAGACTGTATATAAAGATGGACGACGTGGTGAAATAGTGGAAATAGTGAAGCCAAAACATCTTGATCGCCCCCTAGTGGCTGGCTGCAGTACAGGTCATAAGCCCCGCCTCCTCCATGTGAGTGAATGGGACATGGGCCAAACTGACATTTTTTCCCCCCAAGGATGGTTTCTGTCATTTTAGGTAGTTCTTATCACACTGATGCGTGTTCAAGTGTTTGTTTTTCGGAAAGGTTGGTACTAGATATGGCCCCTCCCACACACCATCTACAAACCCCTTAGCTAGGTCCACTAGGCTTATATGCTTTATTCTTATTTTATATTCAGATTAGCTCCCACAAAGTGGCCACATTTACTGTACCAACAAAGTAACAAGCCATAGTGTTGCTACCAAATAGTGCACTACACCGTAGCTAGTCAACAGCTCTTTTGTCCGTGTTGGTTTTAGTTTATTTGTTAGAGCGAATGTGGTGTATATTGTATGGTTTGTATTGTATTTGTCAGCCTAGCATAAAAAGTACTGTCATTTGTTAGCATATTAGCTCCAATGTTTATGCTTATGTTTTGTATGTTGACCATAACTTCTATCATTAAAGAAGAAGAGAAAGGGCTGAACACTAGGTATTCCTTTAAACAGGACCTTTGTCTGACTCCACGAATTGAAGATGTCACAGTGGCAGTATTGTTTGTGGATTTCTAATACTTTAACAGAAAACAAGGCAGAGACAGTTTCATTCATATTTCTTTCAGGATTTATCCATAGTAAATCAGCAGTATGTGTTCAGAAGTATGTGATGCAGGTACAGGAAGAGCAGCCCGTGATTCATGTCACATCTGGATCTCTGCAGTGTCTCTGAATATGCTGCTGATCACTGAATCATGGAAACACAAGAGTCAATGAGTCACTGTCCCGACATTCCTTTCCCTAAAACACGGGGCTTAAAGACCCCCATTCCACAAATACACACACACACACACACACACACACACACACACGTTCACTCTTAGATATCATTAACTCTTGTCTTTTTTTATCTTATACAAAGAAGATATATGAGGCACAGAATAGAACATCTTCATTATGATCTCTATGTGCATCACTGCCAATAATCAGATACTGAGATGAAAGCATTAGTTTACATCAGTAACAACGTTCGTGTTTGTTTTGTCTGCTGATAATGTTAATCATTTATGCTACATACTGCTGTAGCATCACTCTTTTAACGCTAAAGCATTTTAGCTGAGAAGCAAACGCTAACTTTCAACAGCTAGCACAAGTAGGAAGGTTTTTATTAAGTTAATTGGACTTTGAGTGAGAAAAAAACCCATTAAATCACACAAATCTACAAAATATTATTGATAACACAATAAAGTCCAGGACTTTCATTGTTGCCCTTGATGAAGAAGAGAGTGTTGTGTCTGTGAACTTTCAAGAAGCGCTAGCTAGCTGATTTAGTAAGTGTTTGCTAGCCTGCTAAGTATGTAATCGATGATTGATGGTAAAGAAACAGATCAAAATGTTTTTTATTACCAACTGATTGGTGATTAAAGGAAGCATAAAGCTATATTTTTGATTCAACGCTCAATTTTTATTATTTGATTAACAATATTATTCATTGATGTTATTGTTTTCAGTTATATTTTTGACTAGTCTAATTACGTTATGTCAGTGTTAGGGCTCCATATTTGGCAGCAGGCAAAAACAGAAAGTTTGTGGATTTGAGTAACACAAGCCTTAGATATGATGAGATAAAAGTATTAACTTAGATCAGTAAAGACTTTCTCTTTTATCGTATTGCAGTCCTGTATAGACACATGCTGTATGTGTGTAGCAGCATGTAAACAGAAAGTGATTTTCTTAATCCGTAGCCCTACAATATTGTGACCCTGCTTCAGAGCAAAAGCAGTGTGCAAATGTCTGTGTGCGTACACACAGACATTTGAACATGCACAAACATAGACACGCCAACATGTCCCATTACTGTCCCGATCCTTAAATCCTCTGTTGTTCCAGTTGCTCAGGAGTAATTACAGAACTGCTTTGACAGACCCTGCAAATAGAATAGTGTGAAATGTAAAAAATGAAAAACGTCTTGTGTTGAGATGCCTTGCTTTCTCACCTTTATTCACTGTTCTTTTCTTTAGGATGCACATCGCCTGTGTGATGTGATGCTAGTACCTTATACAAGGTGTTTTCTTCCCCTCTGACTCTAAAAAATTATATTTGCTGAGTCTGAATGAGTTTGCTTTATAGAAAGCCTGACAGTCCCAGTCAGGACAGCGCAGGCTCTCTTTCTTTCATCTAATCTGTTGGTCTCTTTTTCCATACCTTTAATATTCTGTGGTGGCAGGAAAGATGTGCCTCAGCTGGAGAGCCTTTCCTTTCATTTTCAAGTGTTGTTCTTGTGTGGTTTGGGTCTTTCTCTTCTGTTTTTGTAGCTTCCTCATCTCCCTCTACCTTCCCCTGAAGACTCCCTTCTTATAACTCCTTCATTCTGCGATCTCTCTCATTGAGTGTTTGTTTTAATTTGGCACAATGTCCAACAGGTATTTATAAAGGCAGAGAAACACCTCCAGATAAATTATGTTTGGAGAACTTGCTTGGAAATTTACTTAAAAGTCCTGCCAGCAATCTTACTGTCTCATTACATATACATCACTCTGGCTCCTAAACTGCCATGACTAATAGTCCATTAGCCCACCATTGTGTGAGGTCATCACTGCCAGTATGTGAATAAGTAAACATGATGACTAACAAGCATTTTGCACTTGTGCAGTCTGTGGTTGTGTGTTTTGGTGGAATATTGTCGCTGAATTTTAACTTGATTTGCACAAAAGCACACAATTAGACAACTGGACAATAAGACATGGTCCTGTGTCCCTACAGGAGAAGAGTCCAACCGACACTGAGGTCTATGTCTCCTTTTCAGCAAGGAATGTTTATTTGTAGACCAAAAGAAATGCAAAATATTTTACATAATCCATTTAAAAACATCCAACATGAAATATAGATCAGCACATGCAAAATACAATGTTAAAGGATTGAAAATATTTTAAAATACTGAAAACATAAAACCGAGAAAGATAGGCCAAGATGTAAGTGTAAGGTGCATAACGATAAGTGATTAAAGCTGCTATAATCAATTTAATAGATCAAATGGCTACTTGTATGCGAACGTGTTGTTTGTGGTGATGAACCCGCAGAGAAGTGTTACCCAGCTTTGCAGCTCCAGTCGGCTCTACAGACCTTTTTTCCGTCTTTCAGCTCATGGTTTTGGTTTTGTACGGCGACTTTACTATTTTGGATGAACATCCTTTCCAGCCGCAGCAGGCAGCGGTTGGGTGACCATAATGTGCGAGTGAGAGCTCACATCAGCCGCCTTCTGTGCTGTGGGAAAAAGGAAGCAGTGGCGTAGGGTGTAGTCCTGCTACTCTGTAAAAACTGTAACTGGGTCAGTTGTCAGCATGCAGGATGTCATTGCATGTGGTGTGACAAAATATGATTCATAGTAATAATCATAGTTTACTAGCAAATACAATTAACCTAATAATAGCTTGTGTCACAGACGCAAAGAGCAAAAAGACAGAACAAACCAAATTATATGACACACATTGACATCTGTACACACAGAATAAATTAACCATTTTGTGAAGCAGTAGCAGTTAGCAGCAGCAAAATCATTTGTAAGCAGCAATATTTTAAAGTTAATAACATGGAAGGCTGTGGATTTCCATTACAAGGTAGTGCAGGCCAATGACTGACAAGTAAATGCTGTTAACAGTAGCAGCATTTGAATGTATTGAGTGGGATAGATCTCTGTGTTTAGGTGCGAAGCTGATGCGCAAGGAGGTCAGCTGATCAGATCCTGGTTTGAGCGTAAGCTCCATTCTGCATTTATACTGTACATGTGGCCAAACCTTTTCCTGAGGCTTTTCAAAGTGACAGCTACTGTAAATGTCATACCTACATGTTAAAAGTCCTTTCTAATGTTTAGGAATGAAACCACTCATCTGTTTAACGTGGAGCAAAGAACCACCAACAGTAATCAGTTCCCGTGTACAGACAAATACGTAAAGCTTTAGTGTCATCATGCTGTTTGAAGCGGCGCTCCAACAGCATCTCAGTAATTCCTGCTGTTGCTGACCATGACCATTTATGGGGTTTGGTGGGGGAAGATGTAGATAACTGTCTCCCAACCATCTGCTCTGAGAGAGCGAGAGAGAGAGAGAGACTTCCATGATGTAAAGTAGGTCATGGAAGCAGCAGACTCCCCCATCAGAGCCACATAAGCACAAATACAGTATATACTCTTCATGTAATGTGAGTTAATTATTAATATATGATAGTAATACATAATACATGATAGTGATTCAGAGATGGTACTAGTTTACCATTATATCACATCACATTAACTGTATAAATAAAGAAAGTGTGAGGAAGCGTACGTCTTTCAAGTGGAAAACTAAGAGATCACAAAATAAAATGGATAAACAAAGTAAGATCAATAACTTTCCCTTCCTTCATACAAACAATCTACTCAATTTGAAGAACAAGTTAATTTCGACTCTTGCAGATCAAACTGCTGTTTAGCCACAGTGTAGTGCAATTTGCTGGTGGTGCCAGAACCTCAATCCAACATACAGGATTACTGTCAAAGAGACTGGCCCTTCGCTAATGTTTTGGTCCCATTTACTGCCACCTCTTTCTATCTGGGTAGCTGTGGCGGGTGGGTGTGTTTTCTGAACCAATGGGGCTTGCCGAAGGAGAAACAAACCCCACCCAACCTTAATCCATCAATGAATCTGCATGCTGTAAAGAATTTGTCTTGCACATAAAACCACCTCCATCACTGACAAGTTAAACAAAGCTGCCCCAGTGTTATGTGAAAGTGGTCACAGAAAATTGTTTTCTAAAAATTAAAGTTAGACATAAACATTCACTAGTCACTATTTTCATGAAGCGAAGGTTTACACGAGAAGAAAAATTTTAATATAATATGGATGCCCATAAAGTCTGCATGCAAGGATGCATTCTCAGCATGCTTGCAGCCACTGCTGAAACTCCCTGCAGTCTGGTTGGTGGTGCAGCTGTTGCTCTGTGGGAAAATGACACATTACATAAGAGTGTCAAACAAACACGACAAGTTGAGTCGCCCAGCTCAGCGGTGGTTTGCACGTCACAATTACCATTACACACCATTAAGGGTCACTTTGTAGAAAATGCTGATGTTTTTGTAGAACAACCTGACGTAAGGTGCACTTCTTGTATAATTTCAACAGATGGTTAGGTGGTTGTTAGTGGTACTGTATGATCCTGACCTTGACAGATAAAAATCAAGGAGACTATATGGCTGTCTCTGCTCAGGGTGATAACAGCATGTGTGTGTATGTGGACTTGAAGATGTTTGCACCAGCTGATTCTGTTGAATTTGTTCTGACATTCTATGGTTAGTTGTAGCGATGTTGTTGGGCTGTCCTGGCTGACATGCCTCTGCTATGTTGTGTTGACGTCAAGGACAGTTCCCATTTTTTTAAATGGAACTGCCTTACATACGGGTTGAGGGAGTTACTGTCCCAAGTGAAAGAGTTCAAGTATCTCAGGGCCTTGTTCTCATGTCAGGGTGCAACAGGGCTTGAGATGGATAGGTGGATTGGTGTGACGTCAGCAGTAATGCTGGTGTTGTACCAGACTGTTGTGGTGAAGAGGGAGCTGGGATGGAAGTGAAATTTGGTGATCATCCAACTTTTCATCTAGTGCCGCCATCAGGACAACATTTTAAACTTTTGTTTATGACTAAATACCTGTAAAACTAATGGCATCCCCATCAGCCTAAGCAGTACTTTGCATTTAGTGCTAATTAGCAAATGTTATCATGCTAATATGCTAAACTAAGATGATGAACATAGTCAGCATTATACCTGTGTAATATCTGCATGTTAACATGCTAGTGTTAGCTTTTAGATGCTAGCATGGCTGTAGACGATGGTTTGCCAATGAACAATGTCTTGCAGCTGTGCCACTTCTTCTTTCCATCAATCATTTTCTTTCTTTTTTATTTTAAATTCCATAATTTTCTGGATTATTTTTCTTTCTTTTACCTTCCTCAAGACATATAACACAAAAACACTCCTTTTCTCCCTTGCTTACACACACACACACACACACACACACACACACACACACACCACACCGTCATCCTTTCCCTCTTAATCATCCCAAGTTTCTGATGATGAATTAGTTTAATTACAGTCTCATTTGAATCCTGCGTATTTTACATGTCTAGTTTGTTTTGTAGGAGACTGAACTTTTGTCTTTCAGTCAGCTCATGGTACCAACATATTAACATAAAATATAAAGTACATGCCTTCGAATAAACAGTGAACTTAATATCTGTGTATTTTTTGTATTTAGGGAAGATTTTCAGGTCTCCTCAAAATTAAAGGAGAGCTGAAATGGAGCCAGAATGGGGGGGGGGGGGGGGGGGGGGGGGGGGGGGGGGGGGGGGGGGGGGGGGGGGGGGGGGGGGGGGGGGGGGGGGGGGGGGGGGGGGGG
>JAVQJD010007678.1:0-21219 GCA_036023655.1 Nannoperca australis
AAGCAGAAGAAGAAGAAGAAGAAGAAGAACAAGAAGAAGAAGAAGAAGAAGAAGAAGAAGAAGAAGAAGAAGAAGAAGAAGAAGAAGAAGAAGAAGAAGAAGAAGAGCACAGCTGCTCCTTGATAAATACCAGTCCATGGTAATAATTCGGGTTTCACAACAGTTTTGTTTATCATTGTTTATCATTGACGATGATGAAGACAATATTTCAATATTGTTATGTTAAAATTTCAGGACATGAGGTCAGGTGTTTCATCTTCTTTGAGAATATTGCTGTTGCATTTCACCATGTTTGAACTGCGCAACATTAAATATGATGTGTTTTCAAACGTGTTTATGATGTTAAATGTTGTTATTGACAGAGAGATCAGCAGAGTAGTGACAGTTCTGGCCTCTGACTGTTAGCTTCAGTGTTTGTTATTCCGCTGTGATAAACAGATTCACAGATACGTATGCAGAGTAATTGTATCTTCTGGCAGACGAACATGCAGACGTCACGCCAAAGATAAGATGGTAATGTACTGTTTGTTACCTCAACAGTGTTCAATAACTATCAGACTTTATATGAAGATAAATAAAAGCAATGAAATGACTTTTGGACAGCCTTCGCAGTTTGAGCTGTGGGCGGAAAGGCACTTTAGTCTGAACAGTTTGAGGTCTGGGTCAAATATCAGGACAGACAGCTCACCCACAGCTGATTACACCTGCCCAAACAGCTGTCATAAGCACAACTACTTTCAGTCTTATCACCAGTCGGCACGACCTGCACGACTGAATATTAACGCTTAACTAAATCCTGTGAGTTATCCTGCCGACCAGTGTATTCTGTGCTAACTCAAATAAAGCTAAAAGTGCCAGATGCAACATAATTCCATTCAATACTTGGAATATCTTCACTCCACAAAGCTTAACACTGAATACAAGAATTCAGTCGTCTTCTCGAAACAGTAATTTCTTTGAATGCACTGAAGATGTCTGTAATAGCTGCTGTAAGAGCCTCACATCAATTACTGCCTCGCAGTAAAGACAAGCACTGAAACAGCGTCTGCAATCGGACTCCAATCTCTTCAAAATGTGCTGGAAGTGCTATTTTAGAGCAATAAAAAAAATATTAGCTTGATTAATCTGAATTTCGATACCAATTACAACATTAAAAAAGGCTCTGGGGACTCAGCAATGCTGTATTTCTCAGAAACCTGGCACATGCAGCTGCAGAGGAAAAATGTTATTGCTATTATAATATATTAAGTGTGACAAACTTGCTTTGCTGTTACAGAGTTATGAAAGCAAAGCAGGCTGGAGTAATAAAGCTTGATTTATGAGTTATTTCTGGAAGCGTATATTTCATTTTCAAACAATTCATTTTGAGCCATGGTGGGAGAGCAGGCAGCAGCACATTTCTACACTGATCAAATAGGCTTTTCAATATCACTTGAAGAAAATAAGAATGTAAGAATACCGTATAGGTTATATGATAGCTAATGCTTTTTCATTCCTACATATGAAGAGATCAAAGTTGCAATAGATTCCAAGCGAGGCAGGAAGAAAGAGGGAAATACACAACTTCTAATCGGCAACCTTGCAGTGATTCCGCCTCCCCCTTTTCTTTTCGTCTGACAGAGCGTTTCCCCAGAGCCTCAGCTCAAACTGCAGAACCGCTCTGTGTGGCAACTGTTGAACAAAATGGACTCTCGCAAGAAGGAGAGAAAAAACCCACAGGGAAAGAGGGAGAGGAAGAAAATGAATGCAAGGAAGGGATTTTAAAATAGGAGAAGTCAAGGAACTGGGGAGGAAAAGACCGGAGAAAGACGAGGTTAGGAGGAGGAGATGGACTGGAAAGGAGAGGGAAACAAAGAGCCGACTGAGCTATAATAAAAAGATCAATAACGCCGTAAAGCTTTATTTGATCCAAACATTCATTCCTGCTCGTTTTAGTGAGCGCCATATTCACAATCCCACAGTGAGTGCTGCTGTCTGGATGGTTGCAGTCGAGGCTGTGAGGGAGACAGAGCTAGCTAATGAGCACACTGGGAGAGTCTGCCTTGTTGTTCTGTTGAGTGTTATTTCGAAAATATTGCAACCAAGAGACTTGGGCGGGAAGTTAACTCAAGCTGTCAAAATATCTTTCAATCTGGGTTAATTGCTCAGGGAGAGGAAGCCTCGTGATCATCATTAGTGATGGTTTCTATTTCATAACGTCTCCACAAATGTACCTGTAACACTAATATGAGTTGGAGAGCATTTTTATTTGTTTACACAGCGTTTCTACAGTTGCTGCAATCAGTGTCTTTCTGTCGCTTTTTCTGTCTTTCACTCACGCAAGGGTAATCAGTATCTGACCTCGGATGGCCTGTTTGGTGGCAGTTTGTTCAAGTTCAAACCCAACTCAGACTGTTCAGACACCTTTCCTTAGTTTCATATTCATTTCTTGTTTCAGTAGTCTGGATCATTTTGGAGCAATGCATTAATACTGTGGGATAACGTAGACTGTTAAAATCTCAATAAACTCACGACACTTGTCTCGGGTGGTGGTGGTGGTGGTGCAGGAAACAGTTTATACAGCTGAGAGACAAGTGTGAATATGAATGCATCACCCTAGCAAGATAACACAGGTTGATGATTTGATGCCCCCTCAATTAAAACCTGGTTTTAAAACCTTGATTTTCCTCAGGGGTGTGGTCGGATTTATTTCACCTTTAATTAACAAATGAAGGTGTGGCTGAATTTGGTTCAGACCAATACTGTTTTTCTAGTCTATCCTAGTATTTCCCAGGAATTCCTAAAAACTAATATCTACTTCTGTTTCCCAGGAAAACTCACATGCCTGATCCTGGGAATCTGCGGGTTTTCTGTGCGGATATTGAAAAATATCGTAATTACTGAAGCAAAGATGTCCTCTCCAAACCTCATTAATACCTCCATGTCATATATGGTCCAACCTTAAATTTACATTATCTCAGAAATATAACTGGATCAGCTTTCAGTTTCTTCAAATTACTTTTCAAGCTACATAAAATGGCCCAAATCAGAGCCGCAGGGCCGATTGCAGAATAGTATATAACAGGTGGAACACTGAGTGCATAAGATGTAACATTACTGCTGTTCAAGAACAATCTACTAGTTACCACTGAAATTAAACATTGAAATGTGTGGATGTGATGGATATTCCCTCTCTGCCGCTGCAGCAGTAATAACCTCAGTTCAGTCTGTCAGAGTCTCCATTATAACCATTCGGACATAAAACTAATGATGTGCTGTAAAACAGAGGATCAAACATTCTGTATGGCTGGCACTGTGTTGTTTTCCACCTACATTACCACATAATCTAACAATTATGAAAGAGTAACATCAGAAATGATCAGATTAATGGGGCACAGTTTATAAAATCACCTCTCATTTGTGTCCCAGGATTCCTGCATAAAGAGAAATATATTCTCAGGAAGTAATCACTTCAACCCTTTTTAACACACTATCATAAATGTAACCTTGATATACTGGAGGAAAATCTTCCCAGAAACTGGCAGAGGACTTCTCCCAAACTTCCAAGTCAGACTCATATATCAGAGTGGATCTGCTGGTTGAACTGATGCTCATGGTGAAGACGTGTTTGTAATGTTTGCTGCGGTAAGGACTGAGATTCTTCAGAGTGATGGCACAGTGTCATGCAGCAGCCGAGAGGACACACTCACCAGGCCTGAGACTTCCTCCTGGGCACGCTCTGTCTCGTCCACTTTGAGTGAGGGGTCAGGTGGTAAATGAGCTGCCGACAGATCTTGTTGGTGGACTTGAACGAGTCAGTCTCCTGTGACACACACAAAGGATGAATGATGGACAACTAATATAAATCTAGATCGACAGAAGCTGTTCTTGAATAAATGCAGCTAAACCATCACACGTTTGAGGAAATAAAACAAACCAATAAAATGGATAGTGTTAATATGACAAAGTCGAAAAAGAGTTTTCACAATAAGGTAAAAGTAATTTATAAATGATGGATGCCTGATCTCCCTTTCTATGTTCCTGCAAACTACAGATGCACTGATTTTCACAGAGTCTCAAAATATTTCTTTCTTGTCCTTTGAATTAAGCTGCTTCAAATATTTTCTACACCGAAACATTAATTTATTTTCCATTTTGCCTCCCCCTTGCTACACGTCTCTCTTCCTCCCCCTCCTCTGTGCCTTTTCTTTTCTCTCTCCCTCCTCCGTCAAAGTCTTTTAATGGAAAGGGTTGTGCTGAGCAGGGTAAATCTAATTAATGGTACAACACGACAACAAGAAAGAGGCAATGTTGGCAAGAGAGAAAAAAAAAAAAGACAGGGACAATTTACCCTAAGGCGATTAACCATTCCTGCAGCCACCTCTTTTCTCGGGCGACAAACAAACATGCCTCATACTTCAAAACGTTCAGTGCTGCTGTTTCAGCCACTTGGATGACCGAACACAGTGTTATAGCAGTGCATACTGATTCACAATGTGAAAGTATTCTTAGAAAATGTGAATCCGTGGCCTGGAAGAATCGACATAGTTGCTAAATGGGTCGTACTGCAACTCTGGAAGCATATTTATATGTTAATAACAGGTCTGTGAACCTGACGGCATCAAAACAAAACATACATTTAAAAAAATGTATCTTTTAGCTCTCACTATGTCTTTGAATACATAATCTAAATAAATCAAAGTGTGGTGGGAAATACTGGCCATAGAAGCAGCTGCCAGATCTTAAATCCAGCACATTGCCTCTCTACATCCCCGTCACGTCTGACTGCCACGGGTCGCCAGCCAGCCAGGAGAACGTTGCTGTCAGCTCCTCACTTTCCCTCCCTTCCTTTTGGGCTTTCCTCACCAAAGCAAACAGCAATAAGATTAGAGTTTCTTACAGGTTATTATTATCTGGACCCTCGACCACAGTGACTTTATCTCAAGGAAACGCTTAAAAGAAATGAATGCAGACTTCAGATAACTATAATGCTGGCTGCTGGGTCAGTGTTCTACAGCCACTCTGAGCTGCTTCTGCAGTGTCTTCACCCTGATACCAGAGTTTGAAATGTAATTTGAATTTTAATATCTCTGATTTATATGTTATGCTAATGAGGCCGCATTTTGGATAAATCCCAATTTATGACATGAAGAAAAATCCCTTAATTTTTTTGACCACATAAATATGACTTTATATGCATAATTGAACAGGTTGTCTTAATGATGAAAAATCTACATTTTATCTATTCATATGAAATATATTACTAATACTGATAGTGAACAAACCTTTCCCAGCTTTAAAACATCAATAATTTACATTCCGTTGTCTAACATTAGTGAACTGAATTATGGTGCTGTTCTAACCCTTTGTATTTGGACAGTACCTTTAGGGACTGCACACAAATTACTGGTCGTGGTGAGCGGGGCTGAACCATATGTCCTACCCCAGAGTTATTAATATTTTCTTTGAAGCCTCCTGCACTGTAATGCCATGTCAACACAACATCCTCCTGATTCAACGACAAAATGTTTTATAATGTGACAGCGCTATGGTTAAGATTTGGATAGGTTTAAGCACAAAAACGACCTAATTAAGTTTAGATTTATGAGTTTAGGGTTATGAATCTATCATGGTAAAACAAAACAACAATGACTGTCAGTTGGAAATGGCAAACAAACAGCTGTCTTCCGTCTTTAAGTGTGGTTATAATAATGTGTCTATAATATCATCACCTGATTTCCGTCTGTGCTCCTCTAATTGCTTCAGCTGCTAGACAGGGCTTTGTCACTCGAACGTAAACACATGTCAGTTTGGGGCACTTGCTGAAACGACTGATGCTGTCCATGTACTATTTGTCTTCTGCACAGGTACATCATTTTGGCCAATGGCACCAAATGGAAGATGTCTTTCTGATGTGACTATATTGTAAAGGAAGGCTGAAATATCAGCCAAAAGAAAAATTACAATACTCTCCTTTCTTGACCCCATGTCCCCCCGCTAATAATTTTTGTACAGTCCCTTATACACAGCAGCAGGTGTCTGTAACCTGGAACACAACAGACTTCACAGCACTCAGTGGACTCAGCTTCTCCGGTTTGATCCCACTGGCCACCTGCCACCTGTCAGAGCCCTCAAAGTGCTCTAGGTGTTAGTGCCAGAGCCACTCTGCCCCGCAAGACTATGTCCCATTGACCGCGGCCACCGACCCTGTTGACCTCAGCGTGAGACCACTGGGCTCATACACCTTCAGGTCCTGAAGCACAGCTGCCGCCCATTTGCCACTGTGCTGAAAGAGCACACGAGCAGCAGGGAAGACCACACTGTGCCACTGCAGAGTCAAACCTTGACCCAGTGCCTTGCCTTGGCCCTACCATTCATCCCTAACCTCTCTACCCACAGTACAGCATACAGGTGTCCCCCTTTGCAGCTAAAACTGAAGTAGTTTTTATTTAACCCTCCAGGTTGTCCTCCAAGTGGTAAAATGGTCGTAGGAGAAACTTTCCAGAAAATAATAAATGTAAGTGATTATTTTAAATGACAATACAAAAACATATATATAAAAAATTATATATATATATATATATATATATTTATGACAACCATTATCTTAGTTCAAACCTTGTTGTACATTTATCACTTCGTTTCTGTTGTTGCTGTACATTTTTCTAAAATACTCTTATTTGCTGTCTTACATGGGACATGGACATAACTATGTAAAACAACAACTTGTGTATTTACACTTCGGTTTTTGTACACGAGACATAACATGTTAGTGATTTTGTTCACTTTGAACAGAGCCATGCTTGCTGTTTGCACGTAACTATTGCCTTAATTAGTCCCAGTGTGTATCTGCAAAAGTATTTTCTACAAAGATAAAGATACATGTTAAGATGTTCTGCTGAGCCAATGAACTTTACCATGTAGAAAATGATCCAGTCATTTTAGCTGAATGTTTGAAAGGTATGCAGGAATTATAAATGTTATTTTGTTACCTCATATTGGACACATTTCTGAGACACAAAGACGTGCATAGTGATCCATTATGCTGACAGCTAAACACTTTAAATATCATTTTCCATGCTTCCTAGCTTCTGTATTTGTATTTGTTCAAAGCAAACTGACAGTTCATTGTTGTCACAAGAGCGTGACAACAAATATGACACATGCACTTAGGCATGGCTAATTAATGTGGACATGTTGCAGCTTGCCTCTCTAGTTCTTGGCCTGTTAATTAATGTCAATTCTGTTATGTTTTGAACAAATAGCTACTTTTTCATAATTCACAAATGGAACAGTTTAAACAAACCGGGTCATTCTGGACTTCTTACCCTTTTTGGACACTGCAGGTCCCGAGCGAGACTGAGCAGCAGCTCATGAGAAATGGGGTCCACCAGGTTGAGAAAAGCTGCATTCTTGTACAAAATGTCATTGAGTGATGTTCCCTGGAGTCCCAGATCCTGAGAGAAAAGAAGAGAGAGGAAAGTGAGATGACTTTTGCTAAAACTACACTACTACTACTATTACTACTACTACTACTACACGTAGTGTGGAAATTCAGAATTTAATTTGATGAAAACACTGTCAAAGCCACGTTTAATTCAACATTCAAGTGACATTTCATGGATAGTTTAATTACAATAAATGGTCAATTTTTATAGCTTTGCTTTAAATCTTTTTTTAAATTTCAGATTAATCTTCAGAATTCCTAAGAAAAAAGATTCTGTGATTATGAGCAGAGCAGTTTTAGAAAACCAGGAACCAGGACACACGCCCGGGGGCTGATGATATTTGTATCATCTTCAGGCTGTTGCTATTTGCAGTGACAATGTAAATATATTGAAACCGCATCTTCAGGTAATGCTTCGAGTGCTGACTTGTCATTAGCAGCCAGTGTTTGAGACATTTTCAGACACATCAAATAGTCTCAGCAGCGTGCCGCATCCTCCGCCTTTTCAGGGAAGATACCAACACACACAAGAAAAAACCAACAACAACAAACAGCAGGGAAGACGGAAAACTGAGCAGATTAAACAAACATGATCAGAAGACGAAAGGTTGGGAGTGAAAGGAAAGAAAGTCAAAGGAAATCTCGTCTTTTTATGCATAAAGCTACATTTCTCTTTGAATCTATAACAACTGTTAAAAGAGGATTTCCTCTCCTCATACATGCTGTTAAATCAGTGACAACTGCTGCTGCTGCTGTATGAAATAAACAGAACAATCGTGTTTCACTGGCCCATCATCCTCTTGTTTACAGCAATAAGTGTTTTATATCGTGTAAAACTGAACAACAACTAGAAACTGTGGAGCTGAACAGTAAATACTGTCAGCTCTATATGAACTGAAAAGCTTTTCAAATAGCAGGCTTGAGGTTGAAGCTGTGCAAAACATGCTCAATGCGCACTGACAGCCCTAACACTTAGGGGCACAGTGGAAGCAAAGAGGAAAACTCCCATCAGCATTTTCTCCTCCTCCAGCTTTTGGGTTGATTTATTACAGCGGCGCTCTGTGGGATTCCCTGGCGCTGGACTATCCTCCAGGCCCGCTCCCCGTTCAATAAACCTCATTTAGTGCATACTGAGGGTACCACATGTGTCCATAAATTGAGGCACAGAGGAATTTGAAGATGATTTTATGATGATGATGTTGTGTTGAGCAGCTGCAGCATCAGATATGAGCTTTGTGGGGGATTCAGAGCTGAAATGAAGCACATTTCTAAATACACAGATATCTGATCCTGTGGATTAACTTGACTGATTCCTAATCATAAAAGCATGAAATGTTTTCCTATTTGTCACTGACGGGCTGTCTGTGTACATGCCTGCACGCCTTCAAATCCCACTGCAAATGTCCTCGTGAAAGCTGCATATCTAATCTGATGTCTGCCTAGTCACAAAAAGTCGGAATAAAGCGATGGGCTCTGAAAAACATCATCCCACACATGCAGTTCACTAGAATCCAATTAAATATATAGTGTGACAAATTCAGGGCCACAGTTGTCTGCTTCAGTGGAAGAAACATGTCACAACTTTCAGGTGATGGACCTTCCAACTCCAGTTTTGTTTACTTACTTTTATTTCCTTGGACTGAAGGATTAAATGTTCTTTGCTAGAACGACCAAAAATTTTTGTGCAGTCTTCCCAAAATCCAAGGTATAAAGTCAAAACTGCATGGTTGCCATGTGAAAAACAGTTGTTTTGCTGAATATTCAAAGACACTAATGCATGGCCAGCAGCAACAAGGCTTTAGCAACTAGGACAAGGTCAGCTTAGTCATATGTGACAGAACATATAAGGAATAGTTTCTTCTTGTACTCTCGAACATGTATACTGTGAGTATAATGTACTTGAAAGGGCATTTTGTGCCACAGTCTAACTGGCATTCTGTCCGTCAAATGAATCCTTTTTATACACATTGTACCTTTATCCAATGGTCCAATGTAAACAAATCAGTAACTTACTGAAATATAATTCACTACCTACAAAGTGAGTCTCCATTGTTCAGTCTTGACTTTAAATGGACATATAACCATTCAGTACATGAATTTACATCTTAAGCTGTAGCTACAGGCCACATGAACCAAGTGACAAAAACTTTGTTCTCACATTTTTAAATGACCTCAGTTTGTAAGAAGAATGTACAAGAAGCATGTCTTATTTAAAGGAACAGTTTGACATTTTGGGGAAATACGCTTATTCATTTTATTGCTGAGAGTTGCTGAGATGATTGATACCACTCTGGTGTCTGTATGATAATATGAAGCTATAGCCAGGCAAGTGTTAGCTTAGCTTAGCATTAATACTGGAAACAGGGAGAAACAGTTAACCTGGCTCTTAATCAGTGCACTTTATTCAGCCAAGAAACCGGCACATGACCCAGACTTCCTCTGTTTCCAGTCTTTATGCTAAGCTAAGCTAACCAGTTGTTGGCTGTAGCTTCATATTAACTGTACAGACATGAGAAATGGCATGGCATCAATCTTTTCATTTTGGATACAAAGGAAGCAGACAGGACATGCAACAATGGACCTAACAAAACATACATATTTCTACCCTAATTATGTATTACCAATAATAATATGATTTAAAGGTACCAAAATCTGTTAGGCAGTTTAGAATTGAGGTATTTAAAGTTGAATAAAATAAACAAATAAAATGTGTGTGTTATGACAGCTAACCTTAGACTTCACACACTACAGAGACCACCTTAATTAGTGTCTTCTCCATCGCTGCACATTGGTTAGTCAGTGTGCATGTTCTGGAGCGTAAATGACATGAGTACTTGCTGATTCTTTGTTTACTAATGAATATCTAGAAGATCCCAACCTAATTAACTTAATGGCCCAGAAGGCAGATCTGCGATGGAGATACAGCGTGGGGGCTAGTGTTATTAGTTCCTTTTTGTAATGACTTCCTCTATGTGAAAGAAACATGTTCCAGCATCCATCATTTCAAAGTGATTATCTCCAAATCCATCTGTCTCTGAGAGGAAAAGCTGCTTTGCTGTTGGAGTGTGTTAAAGTATTGTTAGTCAGACACTTGGCTTCAGCCCCAAAGCTTCACCTCATTGAGCGATGGGGAGAGTGTTCGTGCTTCGTGAGCAGTTTAAATGCCGAGCTACGGAGAACTCTGCCCCTGCTCACGACCAACAAATGTACATGTTGATCTTTAAAATCTTTTCTTCTTAAAAGATATGATTGACTGCTGGGCTGCTTTAAGAAAAAAAAGGACAGATACATTGAAGTCTTAGAGGAAGCTATGCATGAGTCATATCCCTTTCTGTTTCACACAAATATGAAGCTTTACAATGAAGTTTAAATCCACCCCACACTTTTTATATCCTCAGTTAATGGTTTCTGTGCAGCGTATAAGAGACAAATCTGCCTTCAGTTCGTAACTTCTCCTCAACATTGTCTCCTGTTTTAATCTGCACACATCTGTATAATTTATTCTACGGCACCGTACAGATGGGCAGGGAGTTTTCCTGACAGGGGGCCCTCTTGATCAAAACTGCTTTTGTCTGAACTGTTCTCGTTTGATCAAAGCACAGCTACCAGGAGGCAGAGGAAAGCTCAAGCTGAGCTCTAAAAAATATTTCCTTTTTTCTTCTCTCTAGTTTGGATACATCTTCAGGAGGTGAGGATTAGACTAGTGAAGGTGTTACCTGGGAAAGTGCAATAGATGAGACAAATGCAAGAAATACACATACCTACCTGTAGTTCTGAACTACGTGGTTCATAATTAAGTATTTGCACAGTGCTGAACAACAGGGAAGAATTAGAGCTATTTAACAAAACAGCATTCAAACATCAACTAATTCTTCTTATGAGGATTTGTATATTAAACATTCTCTGTTATGAATATTGCAATCCTGCTGCACACAGGAGACAGAGACCAGAAAAAGAGAACAGTCTTGCTTACGGTATTTACTAAAGATTTTCTTTTGTAGCCACAACCCTAAAACCATTCCTTGTCACTGGAGTCTATAGCCTAATATACAATTTATTAGAAAACATCATGCCAGTTATTCACTTAAGACCACAACGTTTATCACATTAAATATTGAAAGCAGTATTCATTCATTTGATGAAGTCTTCTTTAACTGGTTTTGGTATATTTCATATAGCTAACATATACTACACACAGTGTTCTGTTCAGTTTGGAGCTGATTGAATATTCAGAACATGAACTAGCTGGCTTCAGTAGCCAGACAAAACAGGTGGTTGATTCAGACCAGCATCCAACCCAATGAGGCATCAACCGCATTATAAGTGCCTCTGTTTTCCCCAGGAATATTTAAAGGAGGCGACAGAGTGCAGTGGGAAGCCCTTTATGCCAGCAAGACTTACTGGAAAACACTGGAAGTTTCAGGAAGTAGATGATTAAATTACTTACTTTTGAAAAATGATTAACACTGACACCTGCTGATGCACGTGCCCCAATGAAAAGTGGGATTTCCTCCAAATGAGTGCAATCAGCTCAAATCTAGCTGGGCTCTAGCTGGACCCTAATGAATGTTCTGTTATTTATACAGTAGACATGGCCAATATCTGTCAGATTTATTAAAATAAGGACAACAACTGAACAAACTGCTGTTGTATTGTTCATATTATCAAGTATCTGTAGACTTAGATTTACACAAAAACGTGTAGTTTCTCAGTAAATATGTATATAAAACACTTACAGATAAAAAATAAACTTCTTTTTAACCCATGAATGTAAGCAACCCCCCTCCCCCCACACACACACACACGTGCTCATAAACAAAATTAACCACGTTTCGTCCTTTAAAAACAACGTTTCAAGTTAGAATAAAGTACACTCTGACAAGCTCAGCGCATCCATGACCCAAAATAATGGAAGTCCTTTACCTTTCTCAGCAATTTGAGCACTTCGGCTGCTTGCTCCATCTTCTGCTCCCGGAGAAGCCTCTGGATTTCCCGGATCCAAGCCACCCGTCTGACATATGGGCTGTGGTTGCTTCTCCGCAGCATCCCCGGGAGCTTCTCGGACTTGAGCATCAAGGAGGTAAACAAGAAGTCCCCGCCGCCTCTTCGCTCGCTTTCTCCCGGGGTGTCATTTCTCTGGCGTCTTCTCTTGGACAATTTGCTTTCAAAATCGAGGCTTCTCTGTCTGGTCAACTTGGAACCCATCACTCCTGAGAGGATGTGTCGGTGGTGGTGATGAGAGGGATTTCAACAACATGCAGCCAAAACATTACACTTAACTTGCGGCGAGATGTACCGAAATACTTCTGCCCTCAGAGTAAAAATAGTGTTTTAAAGTTCCAAGGCTACTCTGAACTGTAAAGCACCATCATTATAATGTGTTCCCGGTGTCGCCGTCGTCCCTTGCTTGCATCCGTCCATGCACTGCCTGAGCACTCTGGCATCCTCTGCTTTACTCGGAGCTGGTGCGCTCCTCAGCCAATCAGATCGTGAGTCTTCACACACAGCTCGAGAGCGAGATGTGCGGGAACTGAGTTCGCAGCTTAGATTTCTTACATGAACCCTCATCATAACGCACAGGTTGTTTTTCTGAACGCTGGTTCATTTAGAGAAAGTAGGTCTGTTTAATCCTGCGTTATTATAGGGTCTTATGTAACAATTTCATAATCTAGAAAAATGTGAATTGATAGAAAGATAGATAGACAGATAGATAGATAGATGAGTTGAGTTCTATGAACACCTCTCTGACACTCTCAACAACATTTGGACGTTTAATAACAACATTTATCGCATGGGTGTTCGATTGCATTACATTTTAAATATATTTATATTGATTAGCAGGCTTTGTATGCAGTCTATGATCTATTAACACTTGGTGCTGCCGGAAGCTCAGTTGGTGGATGTAAGGAAGGTGCATGATTCAGATATTTAAGTACTTGGAAACGCTGGCAAGACCATGGTTAGTTCATAATGTATGCACTCCACACCACACCACACACACACACAGGCTTTGGATACACTGTACCTTCATGACAGGTAAGTTGCTGTAGAATTGGGAATTGGGAACACTAAAACTCTCCTGTTTAAATTGCAAAATTGTCTAACTAAAGAACATCCATCAGCTATGCAGACTTCCTTAGTTCAAGTTTTAGGTGTCCATTAAATCACGAACAGTGTTGATTGAAGCCCAGACAGATGGGCTGGTGGACAAATTTAATCAAATATTGTAAAACATGACCTATAACTTTGAGAGGCTTAAACTATTTAATACAAAAAAATCTCTAAAGAGCAACAAAACAGCAGCTAACGTCCAGTGGTTCAACTTCTCTACTTTATGTACTCCTGGGTGTGTCGGCACACAGGGAGGTCACTGTTGGGCGTGGTTAGAGGTGTAACAGAGTTGAAAGAGAAGGCATAAAACATAAAACTCTTCTTTTCAGCCTAGTGTTCAGGTACTCTTTTAAAGTCCAAGTGAAGTCACATTTATCATCTGTTTTACAGTCAAAAATAATGTCAGCAAGTTTTTTTTTCATAATTTATTGTTAATATTTTTGTATTATTAGAAGGAAGAAAAAAGGGACTTTGGGGAAATGTCAGAAATGCTTCTTTTCCTCTCAGGGTTATCTGTGTTTGACCATCATGAAACCAAAAATATAAAATATACATTTCTCCTTTTTGGTTTCTATCTTCTTGTTGAACACAGGTGAACACATGAACACACATTGTATTGAAGTTAGACTTTAAGAGCAACTCAACAGCAGCTGAAAATCTTGGCTTTCCCGACCTCCTGTAGCTAACTTCTCACCTTGCTTCAGTGATGTGTAAGTGTACTCCACGGTGTGTCAGTACACTGTGGCATCACTGCTGGGTGTGGTTAGAGGTGAAACACACTCCTTGCATGTGCATTCATGAAACCAACAGAAACTAGGATGAACTGCTCTGCAAGAATTAGCTTCGGGACACAGGAACGTTGACATCAGGGGGCTAAAATGGAACAATTTATGAGATAACATCCTTGTATTGCTGCCTGCTTCAGGGTCTCGTCAAACATTCACTGTCATTGAGAGAGATGCATCTTGTTAACTAAAAGCATGTGGTGAATCTGTGTCTCTCTGGTCCGCGAGGGTGAGAGAGAGAGTTAGGGTATTAAAATCCTAATCCACTGTCAGCCCAGTACAATATAACAGTGTATAAACTGGAGGCTCACAGCCCTCTTACATCACCAAACAACCCGTTTTATCTTTTTGGGTTTTATGGAGCACAAGCTTCTGGCAAGCACCCCGTGGGCAATTAACCAGGAAGTTATTTTAACATAAACCTGGATCTTGTCCTAATCAATTTGTTTTTGTGCCGAAATCTAACCAAACCTCAAACATAGTGTTGTCAGATCAGAAATATTAGCAATTAATTAACACTGATTTGGGAAGGTTTTGTAAGGAACTAACAAATGATGTCCTGCTGATAGGGCCATCAGATCAGAAAATACATGGGTTATTCTGTAAGCATGAGAGAAACACAAACCCGTCCTAAACGTGATGTGAGATGCTTTTGATTGCTGACATACTCTAGCAGCGCTGAACAGTCCTGACTGATCTTACTCTGAGAGATGCTTCAGATTAAGTCCAGTAGAAAGAGACACAAGAGGACATCTGAGAAGTTTAAAGAAGCACTGTGAGCTTCCACTGTATACTATACACCTGACTTTGTCCTCAGACAGATGCAGTGAGCTCTGGGATGTTTTGGTGCATGGTGAGTCAGTGTTGACAGTCAGACAGACTCTTCAGGAGCAGATGTGCAGCATCTTGATATTTAGAAGGATCTCCTGGGCTCATTCTCCCCCTGTTCTTGCTTCTGGTGAATCATTGGCTTGGTGTGAGAATAGCTGTTCCTGACTTTGTGTCTTACTCTTCATGGTGGTGGGGATTTGGGGTGAGCTGAGGACCACCATATTGGTATATTATGTTAGTCTTATATGTTGTTACTCTGTTAGTCTTTTGTTCTGCTTCCTGTTTTATTTTGAAAGTCAACTTGTCTTGTCTCTTGAGTTTCTGCCCTCATGTGTCATTGATTGGCCACACCTGCTCCCCAGTACGCACCTGCCTCTGATTCCCTCGTCAGCCACTTCTCTACACATAACGGCCTCTATATAACTTCCTTTGTTCTTTGTTGTGTCCATGTTGCCTTGCCTATTGTTTTTGCCGTTGAGCTTTTGTCACCTGAACCTGGATTTTGTGCCTGTAAATTCATTTAATCCCTAATAAATTATCAACCTGCCCCACTCAGCCTTTGGGTCCTTTCCCTGCACTGCATCATAGCACTGTCAACCAAAAAGCAGGACTCATGCTACTCTGTTGAGGGGTTTCAGTGGGTTGGCTTAAATGCCTCCAGCATGGGAATTGATTTACAGCACCACCACAGTACAGATGTTGTATATCATCAGGCTCTGACATTCATTCTTTATGCACCCAAGGTAACTGGGTTTACAAGAGAAGAAGAAAGGGACACATATGGCGGTACAAATGATAAAGCTGCTTTGTCAGAGGGAGAGGTTGACTTTTTTTTGCATTATGTACTGGAAAACCAAAGAAGGAAAACACTTGGCTGTGTTTTAAATAAAGGAATACTTTAAGAGAATACAGCTGCTGGTTTAGTAGAAATAATCCACTGCACAGAATACAATTTTAAGTCCAAAATGTGACTTTAAATGATGTGTGCTTCTGTATCAATTTTTTTTTCCATTAAAGTATTAAACCAGAATGTTGTCATTAGTGTTTGTGGGCAGTTGTCCAGGTGTAAGGCTGCGTTGGCATGCTCATATGTATAACGTATAAAAATGAGTCATTGATTTCACATGATGGTGGTTAACTGTGTTTTGTCAGGTTGCAGCTCCTGATGATCCTACCACAATGAGTGAAATTTCTTTCTACATACCATGCCTGTTTCACTTTGAAATGGAGCCATGTAACCAACTATGGACATTTAGAACAGCTGATGGGCTACAGCTGTGAAAACACCAACATTTAGTGTTGCTGTTTTCACAGCTGTGACTAAATGTCCAATGCAGGGACCAAATGAAATAATTGACTACATTTACTGAGACCCCTTGAATGGTGATATCACTTGAAGTGTTACTAGTATTTATTTGTATATTGAAAGATATAAATTGCACAATTATATACCTTTAATACCCGATTTTGGAAGTGAAAAGATTTAGCTTCAGTAAAATACAGTGCAACGCCATTGCTTCAGTCTATAAGGAAAATCTAATATAACCTAAACATAACCACATGATTGGGAATCAAATACAAGGCCGCCTGTCAAGGGCTTTTACTCTAATTGCATATGCACCACTCCTTCTTCAGCCCCTGCAGGCTGTCTTGAGCTTAAAGATATTAGATTTGTAAGCACTTTGATTTTTTCATCCATTTTCTCTGTGAACCATTTTATTGGTGAAGCTTCACGGGGGCGGTCCAGTGAAGTTTAAGCACTACCTTAGAGGATCAATTCAAAGGGGCACTATAATCTGTGGGAGTAGGTTTTCTATTACCTGGGATAGTTGAGCTGTCAAAGTTGAGAAAGTCATGTGTCCTGTCCCTGTTACCCTCCACCTATTGGCCTGGATGGTTATTTAACTGACCCTTCTCATCCAGCTCTGCACCCCTTCACACTGTCCCCTGCAGTTTGTTCTTAGTGTTGTTTCCTCCCCTCATGCCAGATGTGATCTTCTCCCTCGCAGCCCTGAAAGCCTTCATTTTGCTGGTGAGGAGGCACTTTATTTCAAACTTTAAAGGTTTTGTGAGCCGTCATGCAAAAAACAATATATTTTTTTAGAGCTGCATCAGAGCTGTGGAACAAGTCCCTTCTTTAGCATTTTGTCAAGGTGTTGACTACCTAGAGTCATATGTCATCTATTTAAAATGAACCACTAGCAAACTGAAGCTTCTGTTAGTTAATCTTTGTCACAGATACATTTAAATGCCACTGCAGATAAAGAACTATTCCTCCAGTGAACTGTTACTCTCAGTTTCAGGGTCATGCCATTGCTCTGTGGTATTTTAGAAAGTTATGTGAAGACTGAGTACAGATGACTAATTATTTTAGTGATAACTTGAATGTCGTCTCAGCAGGTTTCTTTTGTCTCTGTCTGCATTTTTTTCTCCCATTGGTAGTGCAAAAGAGATGTTTTATGATGGGGTGGGTTAAAGTTTAATGACTTTGTGATAGTTACATATTGAGCGCCACAGTCACCCTATTACCTATCAACTGCTGCAGGTTGTGGCAAACGCACACAGTGAGCAGCCTGTGGCTGAGGCCCCCGAGAGAAATCAAGGTAAGACATGAAAATTGCTTTACATGTCTGGGAAGTTTCATCTCAATCATTCAGGAGGTACAATGTTGAATCCAAATCTAAGACTAGGGTTTAATTTTCTCCACATTGTTGTTTGACCTCACAAAATGTCCTTTTAACTTTTAATTACTGAAGTAACGTGTTCATGTAATGTAACAGTAGCCTTTGTTCTGTGCAGCTATATGAATTCACTTGCGTAATGTGTTACGTAATCTGGTTTCATTCCTTAGACAGACCAAAGAACCTGCATGACAGTGAGCTTTGGGGTAAAAAACTTTAGGCTTTATTTAAACTAAAACTCCTGTTTTTTTTGGCAGCTGAAAGCATAGCCAGTTGGGTCACTGTCTCACAGTCAGATCATCTCGCATATATTAAACTGTTCAATGTATGATTCAGACTTTACTTTAATACAACAATTTCGAGGTTTCTTTGCTAGCAGAGCCCTCAATAAAGAATTTCAAAATCCCTGTTATTTTCTGTAGGCTACATTATTTTAAATATATACATTTTTCAACATAGGTATTTATTTGTTTGACAGTAGTCAAATATGTGCGTTGTGTGACAGAGTAAAGTATTTGTTATCCCTCTAGTCAATCAGCCTTTATTTGAACATTCTGGCAAAGACACTTAGAAAGTAAACTCAGTATAAAGGTTTACATTAAGCAGTCTTAGCCTTACGTGTTGAAAAATGCAAATGCTTGGCAGGTTTTAAGGAAGTCAGAAGAGGTAGACTTATTTTCCGTCAGGGAGCTCACCAGTGTAAAGTTGGGATGTATTGCTGCCTAGCAGGTCTCCATATATAATTTTACCTACTGCAAACAGGTCAACTTTGTGCAACACTCATTCAGTTTAGGACTAATGACTGAATACCCACCAGGCTCAGCTTTACTTTTAGTGTTAATTGAGGACACACAATCAGAAATATGGTGCTAAATCATAAATGAACACTATTGTATTTTGTATTCTACTTTATTTCAGTGACATGAATTTTGACATTTGTTTAAAGGGGAACTCCATCAGAGTTTGTTTACAGGTTTTTGGGGTGTCAAAGCCTTTTGTGGCTCCAGAGGGAGTGTGAAATCTGATCAATTGCCTAAAGTGATGTCACTTCAGTCAGGGTTAGACAACAAGTTTGAAAATGAAAAAAATATGTGGAGTGGAGTTAGAAAGAAGTGAGCTTACCAGACCTCTATAACCTGCTCCTCATTAAGTTTTCGTAAACTGTCAATCGTGAGTGTGACAATGTTATAGCGGAGCAGTGGCTTCGGCCCTGCCAGAAATCAGAAAATTTTAAATATCATGTCAAGTCAAACATTGTCAATGCCAGATGACAATAATATTGCACAGAGTAATACCTGTCCTTATTTTTTTGATTATTATTAAAACACCAATATATATAGACGGTTTTTTAAAAGAATTTCCAGAATTTCATTTGTGAATACACGTGAAGAATATCAAGTCTTCTTTACTAAATTAGAAGCTCTGCAGTGTAGAGCATTTTCATTGATTGGCTGGATAGATTTGATGTCTATGACCTTTTTATGTAATTGATATTTTAATATGTAACCCTCAATAGCCTCACAATATCATCAATATGATGTGTGATTACTGTGGATTTGCTTGTTTCTGATTTGACAAAGATGATGGCACATTGTCAACAAATGTAAAATACAAATAATGTTTTTTTTGACAGGCATTCAATTAAATATTTATTAACCCTAAGCTACAAAAATGCTCAATAAGGCAATAATTGTGGCACTGGCGTTGCTGCTGTTGGCATCCGTCGCCACTTTTGTGGGTGTCTTCCTCGGTGTGGAGAGAAAGAAACAACCAAGTGAGCAGGTGTACTTGAAGGCAGCTGTGGCAGCAGATGCTGGGCCGTGTTCAGATGTCGGCAGGTGAGAGCTTACACATTGAAACATCCTTCAGGATGGACAAGTTGCTCTGCTGTAACTCATACATGCATGAGCTTTGCTTGCATTGACAACCATACCCATGCACATAAGTACACAACTAGCATACCTGCAAATCCCTATACATTTGCTTTATATAATTTTTTGGCCTTTACCAACACAGGGTCTTAAGATCTTAAGTGTAAAAATGTAAGTCCCTGTGTGTTTTGGTACATTTTTACCACAGAGACATACTGATGAAAGGGGGGTCTGCAGTAGATGCCTCTATAGCTGCTTTACTGTGCGTTGGACTTATGAACGCTCACAGTATGGGCATCGGAGGAGGACTTTTCTTCACCATCTACAACGCAACAACCGGTAGACCTTTACTCAAACACACACATCATCACCACCACCAAATTCTTCTGATGTTTACTTTCCTCACTGACACAACAAACCCATACAACTTCCTGATGCCGTGGATCCTAAATGCATTTCCCGATATGTGACTCATACGCAGGAACAGTCGAGACCATTGATGCCAGAGAGACGGCACCACGCAACGCAACTGAGAACATGTTTGGGAACAGTACAGATTTATCCCGGAAAGGTAATGTTTAACCGGCATTATCAGATATGGAAATGAGCTCAGGGAAGCTGTAGTTAACATTGTTATGAAATCAGAATCAAAAATACTTTATTAATCCCAGAAGGGAAATTGCTTGAGGATGACCATGTGATGGTGACAAGATGTGATGGTGACAAGAGAGAGATTAGTGTATATTCTCTGAGAGCTGAGACAGAGCTCAGGCATAAAAACAAAAGTTGGATTCTTAAAAAACAAATCCCACCGGAGTATATGTACAAGTGCCCTGAAACAATATCTGAATAACTTATGAGGTCTTTGTTACCTTGGTTTCCATCGTTGGTAGGAGGGTTGTCTGTTGCTGTACCAGGGGAGATTCGAGGTTATGAGATGGCACACCGACGACATGGCAAACTGCCTTGGAAAGACTTGTTCCAGCCGAGCATTGATCTTGCAGAAAAAGGTTTTCCCTTGGGCAGGGCACTTGCCTCTGCTCTGTCCAGTAACAGGAAAACCATCACCAAGGACCCAGCCTTATGGTGAGACCCATCAACCTCAGGAGTATGACATCAGTGTCTGATTATTTCTAATTAAAACAGGTTCATCACCATCTTAAATGTTTTTTTCTTCTATTTCAGTGAAGTGTTTTGTGGGGAAAAGGATGACGTCCTCAAAGAAAATGACACCATCAAATTTACCAGGCTCGCAGAATCCTATAGGAAAATAGCTGAAGAGGGTCCTGATGTTTTCTACCAGGGACAACTGGCTCAGAACCTTGTGACAGACATTCAGGCAGCAGGTAGTGTTTTCTATTGCTTTATTTGAATCAGAAAAGGCGATGAGCATAGGATGTACACTACCGTTCAAAAGTTTGGGGTCACCCAAACAATTTTGTGTTTTCCATGAAAAGTCACACTTATTCACCACCATACGTTGTGAAATGAATAGAAAATAGAGTCAAGACATT
>JAVQJD010007683.1:0-36724 GCA_036023655.1 Nannoperca australis
AGGTCTCTGCCCTTTGTCTTTATTTTTGCTGTCTTTGTGCCCCAACACATCCAACACTCAATGCACTGTAACGCTCTGGGCCTCTAACTTTCCTCTATGCCTCGGCTCACCACGACCAATCACCTGCTGCTCCCTCTAAAGAGCTCCGCTTCTACAGAGTGTTTTTATTCTGCATACTGTGTTGCTGAGATGTAAATCCTAATGACGACGATGATAAAGATAATTGTGGAAAACTATTTTGTCTCTTACAGTTTGTTCTTTTAATTAGAATCTGAAGTGACAAGAATCAATTGTCAATGGAAGAAAAGGGAGTTCACACCAAACTAATACGTGTAGAGGACAGTACAACAAATTATAATGAAAGATGACTAACTTGGTAAATAAGCTTTCTAAGGTTTTCCCATATAGGTTAAGACCAAAATCATTAGTTGATTAATCAATAAACAGAAAATTTAATAGAAGCTATTTTGAAGTATTTTTCAAAAACTGAAAATGTTTGGGATTTTACTACACAATCTGATTTAGAAATCTATTTAACGTGAATGGGCTTTTTTATTTTTATTTTTTTTTACTAATTGATTATGAGGAAATAATTGGCTGATTTTCCAGTAGTGAAAATAAGTTAGTTGCTCTCAAGTGTTAGTTTCCCATAGAAATGAAGGAGATGCAGTCTTTGTCAACAACCTGAAATCCTTGAGGGCTGCAACTGATGATTCTTTTCATTATCAAATGATCTTGTTTTTTCCCCCCGTTTGTTCAGACTTTAAAATGTCAAATCTGAGTCCTCAAATTGCTTGTTTTGTCTGACCCGGAGTACGAAACCCAAAGATTTAAATTCACAATCTCATAAAACAGGAGAGCAAAATCCTTCCATGATTTTAAAAGCTGGAACGTGTTTGGCATTTTTGCTTGATAAATTACTTAAGAAATGAACTGATTATCACACAAATTGAATGTCAATTGACTAATAGGTAAATACATCACTGTGGCACCTTAATCCTTTTAAACCCCACAAAAAGTTCATTTTAAAGTCAATGTAATTCAGAAAGTGCAATTAAAAACACGTACAGGCCATCTGGTCTAATCGTTTCTGTTTTTAGTATAAATTATGTCTGTAGGGTGTCTGAAGGGTAATATCAGACATTATTCTTGTGCTTTTTCTTAAACTCCTTGTGTAACATGAAAAATATCTATGGCCTTCGGTTGTCCTAACTCCCCTTGACATTTTGAGGACAAGTACAGTTTTACTATCCGGAGGGTGTGCAGTTCAGGAGCTGAGAAACCTGCCTATGCCAACATCTTGGATATACTTGGAATACAGTCTGGCGTGAGCATCATCCATCACTTGTTATGTTCCACTGGTGTAAAGTAGACCCGAAGGCACCGTGCAGCTATTACAATATCAGATGGCACAGTGTAGAGGTGACACACTGAGCAGCACCTGGCTGGCACACTTTTGGGAGGCAGACGGTTGCCAACAATGCCTCACGTTTTCATTATGACCTCGGAGTGAAAGAGTCGGTCTTCATTCACCCGGACTCAACGTGGATCTTCTTCTTTTTCACTCATCCTAAAAAGAAACCAGTTCTTGTTTCTTCCTGCTTCCTGTGCCACTTTCCCCTACAGTAATTTGGCTTCCGCCTAAAAGGCCTTCTTGGCTAATTGCATATGGAGTGGGATCACTTTACCTCCGTGCCCCGCGCTTCAGCCTCCACACTGTCCTCGTCACTGCCAGCCTGTGCACTGTAACAATCTCCATTTTAAAGCGGCAGGGTCAATTTCCACCCTGCTCTCGCATCTGGCTCCACAATTTAATTGCTAATGCATCTCCTGTTTCTCCTGCTCTCGTCTGCTGGGCTTGCCTTTCCACGCCCCCCCCCCACTCCCTTCTTCTGTGTCCAGTCTTACTCCACCTCTTTAAATCTTTGCCTTTCCTTTCACATTAAGTTTCCCCGCCTTCCCCTGTTGCCTTTTCAGACTTGTCAGTCTAATGAATAAGCTCAGTGTCGCCTAAGGTGCTTGAGTTGATTGTGGTGTGAAGGCGAACTGGCGACAGTGATGAAGGTCCTCCTGACAGGAGAACAAAAGCTGTGGGGTGTGTGATTCACTTGTGAACTGTGTAGACCGTTATTCAATTCCTGCTTAAGTATTAATAAAGGCTTTACACGCCAGGGGGAGGTCGGAAGGTGCAAGTGTATGCTTGTGTATCTTGCATGTGTGTGTTCACGAGCTAATCTGTGGACTGCTCATTTTTCCTGTGATGATGATGAGAAGAAGGGGGACAGTAAGGACTCTGGTAACTGATGACTGTCTTGTGTAAGTCATTGGCAACCTCAGAGGCAATCAAGACGAAGATGCTATGAAAGCTCTTCAAAGGTTTGGATGGGTGGGTGGAAAGACTGCAGCAGCAAACACCTGGGCGACCAGTGACAATGCAGAATGGTGAGTTTGAAATATAATATATCTTTTAAACGGACTGATAATATGTTTCTGCAGTTAAGTTGAACTTAAAACTACTTTATGACCCAGTTTAAACAAGTATAAACAGTGTAAGTAATACATTAAAAGTTTCTTCTCGTTAAGTTTTGATAATTGATTTGGTGGGAGCTAATCTATCTGTGTTGGTAAATGGTTTTGTGCTGTATTGCTCTAAACAGCAACCAGGCTAGTAAACAAACAACAATATGTCTGTATTAACTTAAGCTGATACTAAATCGACAGAAAGATATTCAGCATGTCATTTGAAAATAGATCATTTAAGTCATGTTTCTAGTACAAATATGAAACATTCTCTGGTTCCAGTTTCTAGAAAATAGAGCGTTTGCACTGTTCTCTGTTTTATGTAATAGTGAACAAGATAATTTAAGGATTTTGGAGTATTAATCGCACAAAACAAACAATTTGAAGACCGGCTTTCCAGGATACTGTGATGGTAATTTTACAGACCAAACGATGAATTATTTAATCAGGAAAATAATCTTAAGATTCATCTGTAATGAAAATAATTACAGTCCTCAAAAATAAAATCATATTTCAGGTAAACTCAGAAGCAACAATATTGTCACTGTCACAGGATGCTGTCTGAGTCAGACGCGCGTGGAATTCATGTAATTATATCATCTTTATTGTAGTGCCCATTAAAGGGGAACTCCACCGATTTCACACATCGAAGTCTGTTGACAGGTGTTGGGGGAGAACAACTGTAAATTTGAAAACAATTGTATAAAACCTTTTGTGGCTCCGGAGGGAGCCGCGTCAAGTCAGATAAATTGCCTCAAGTCATGTCACTTGAGTCATCGTCGGTCGGGGCCGAAGACTACAAGTTTGAAAATGAACGAAATCTGTTAGTTTTTTTTATCCTCATCTCTGTTAAAGGCTAGCAGCTCGAGGTTTCATTGGCCACTGCTAGCATAACACAGCCAAACCTTTGACCCAACATTTGGTCGCCTGGTTGCATTGTGGGTGATGTAGGCGGCATATTTTGACAAGAAAGAACAATGTGTGGAATCTGTGGAATGCTTGCAAATATCTTGTTTTTTTAGGGTTTTGGCTGGGCATTTATACCCTTATATATATAAATATATAGTTGGACAGTGAAAATACAGACAGAAAAGGAAGAGAGAGAAGAGACAAAACAGGGACACTGCAGCTACAAGGTCATCTTAGACACTAGGTCACCAGGATGCTCAGGACTTAAAGTAATAAGTGTGCTGTAATCTCTTTAATCTTTCTGATTTGTATACCTGTAAGTCATCACCATCATGTCAAGAAACATGTGCCCTCGCCTGTCCTATTCCTAAAGTGGTGGTGCTGAACTGACACTTAAAGAAGGATCTGCAGTCGTCATCGCCCACATGGACCGGGCTTCTCACCCTGCGCTGCAGTTTGAGGTGGATGTGGACCTGGGCTTCGCGCTCTTCTTCCTCTTCCTCCTATGTTTCTTCCTGCTGGTGACGGTGGTGCGCTGCGCCCAGACTGTGGTGGATCCTTACGGCTCCATCTCCACCTCCACCTACCAAGAGGAGCAGATCACCTGAGAGGCAGGAGGATGAAATCCCCCAATAACAGGAAAATACAATTCACTCCCACTGCTTTGTAAATATATTAGACCATGCAATTTTGAATGGATGTAAAGTCTCCATCACATACAGGAGTCAGGCCACTCTTGAACAAAACGGACTCATCATTACACTCTCATGGAAGCCACCAGACATGCATCAGGTTGTGCTTGAGTGTTCCTACTGAGCGCACTCCTGTTTAAAGACTTAACACGTTTTATTTTATTGAACAGTCAACGAGCTCAGTACAAAATAATTCCACATCATGTTTATCTGCTCCAGACAATGATCTGACTCTGTTAATATGAAATATCTGCCAATTTTAGGAGCAATCGTGTATTTATTTATTTGTTTTTATTAAATGTTATTTTTTGGCCTCTTAATGCAGCAGCTACTACCAAATGTGTTTCTCTAAAGAGACATCAACCATCCTCCTCAGTACTGTAAGACAAGAAGTCTTACAGATCCTATTCCTGAGGGGAATGAACAATTAATAAATACCAATGGTTTCATTATTGTGTACATTAAACTACCTGCATGTGATGTAGCCTCTGAGTTCATGAGATACATTTTTGAGCGTCCACTAACTTGCTTTATAATCCCGATCCTCACTCCGGACCGGTTGGTGGCGCTAACGCATCATTTCGTTGTTTGCCGACCGTCATAAAACATCACGAAGAAGAAGCAGCAGGAAAAACAACTGCAGCGGAAGACGCAACGGAAGTCTCAAATTAAGGAAAATGTTTTTTGTCTAATACAGTTGCTTAGCGGGGCAGATTTAGTATGTCCTTTTGCATAGGTTTGGTTCAGTGGCATTGTATAATCAAGACGGCGGTTTCACTGTCCGCTTAATAACCTGTTAACTAGCTAGCTGTGTCAGTAGGCTAGTGGTAGCTAGCTTAATCTAACTTTACTGCCTAATTTCGGATTTAATCGCAACGACACAGACAATAATTTACTTGCATTGCGGTGTTACGAAAGGGTTGTCGTTTCCAAGTGGATAATCGGGACACAGCAACAGGTAAACTGCGAGCTTTTGGTATTAACGCTACGCTTTTAGCACTTAGCTAAAACACGCGACACGTAAATTAGCATCCGATTCGGCAGTTAAAGGGAAACGTGTTACAGAGCGAGCGATCCTCCGCTTTTTGCAGCTGTTACTGTTGTGACTGCGTGTTGGACAGTTTAGGTAAAGCCATAACGCTGTCTGAAACCCACTTTCAAAAGTGATCTGCACCCCCCCCCCCCAACACATTGGACCAAAACCCACTACGTCTAGACTGGTCAAATGTGTACTAGGTTATCCCAGAGAGGTTAAAGATTATTTATAACACGGTCAGATTTGTAAAACCTTGAAAATGTGACATTTCACTACTTTTTCAAACCAGACCCAGATCAAAAACCACTATATATATATATTTCCAGTTTCAAGTTAGTATTTTTACTTAAAAAACATTATCGCAGGAGCATGTAGAAGTGTGAGGATCCTCATCTAATACAAGTTACTAACTTTACTGTTAAGTGCTCTAAATGTCTGTGGATCTCGTACACAGCATTAAGTTCCTTCTCAGGCGCTGATGTCAGCAGGATCCATACAGCAACAAAACCAGATCCAGATGCCATGAGGTGTCATCTGGAGTTCAAACCCATATTTAAAATCTCGTGTTTGTGTTGCAGTGGTCATGGAGGTGAATGAGATCGAGACGACAATGTCTGAGAGGGTAGAAACTAAGAGGAAGGCTGAATCTGATAAAGAAAGAGATGATGGTGGTAAGCACACACTTTTTGTTAATTGCAGATCAAACATAGTTTTTTAAGTTCAAGATGAACCTTTATTATCCGAAAGGTTTGTTGTGAGCCACATTTTCACCAATAATTTTTTTTTTCTTTGCAGAAAATTGGTCTGATTCCGCATGCGAGTCTGTTCCCTCCAGCAGTGAAACTCCCGGCATGAATCCACCATTCGATTGTGACTCTCTCAGTGAAATCAAAAAAGCAGTGGTGGTCTTGACCAGACTCCCTGAATATAAGATCAGCGCTCTGCGACCGCCAACGCCTCAGCAGTTCTACAGTGAAGACGAATCCCTCAGCAGCTCTGACTCTGACATGCAGTGGGAACCAGATGATGGTTCTAGCGATTCTGATTTCTCACTGTCGAACAATAAACAGAAAGCTGGAAAATCCACAAAGAGCGACGCGACGAGAGCAGCTGCAGCACAAACGAGTGGTAGAAACAACAACAACAACAACAACGGTAATGCCACAAACACCACAAACATGAACACCGCTACCACTCACAGAGAAAAATCATTTGTAAAATGGAAACTTCTGAATTCATTTCCACTCACATAATGACCATTAAATGTTTTCATCTCACCTTTCCTGGTTGGGTTTGTGAATATTTACATGCAGTTTCTGAACAGAAAGGCCTCTGACCTCTGTGATGGTGCAAATACATTAATTTCCCTGAAAATTCCCATGACCGGTCAGTCATATTTTACAATCTCTGCGAAGCTCACTCGTTTAAATATCCACATTTTGCATTTTCCACAGAGTCCGAAGAAAACCTAATAATAGTATCATCGGCTTTTGCTCATTGCTCCAATGAAACCACGAAGATCCGTCCTAATTTGCCAGAAGAAGAGCTCAAAGTGGACATGATGGTCCTGGGCAGGAAGAGGTACATGAGGTGGCAACGGGGGAAAATAGTGGACATTGTGTTAAAGGGTAAGAAAATGTCTCTCCTTGGCAACTGAATCGATCACAAGCACTTTTAAAACTTCAGTAAAAGAAAAAGCTTGCGTAAAATCAAAGTTCCGTACTATTCTGTAGGGCTGGATCTTTACTTGAACATTGTCAGAAGAAAATGTAACGTTCACGTACTTTGTACAAAGAAAATAAGGCTTTTTGAAAAATATGATTTATATTTATATAAAAGTTTATTGTTTCAGTCATTTTAAAATGTACGGACAAAAAATTTAAAGACGTGACGTTGGGGCATTGGGGGGAAATGTAGTGAGGCCTTTTTACAATGTTCTGATATTTCACAAACTAAATGATAATTGATTAATTAAAAAAAATAATTGACAGGTTAATTAACAACAGTTGGTTGCCACATATTCCTCACATGCAGATACAACAGAGTATATTTAGAGAGAACGATGTTTTTCATTTCTATAATGACTTCTTGAACCACAATGAAGCAAAACAAATGACACCATGGTGATTTTGCCACTTTCGCTCACTGGCATTTTGTTAATTACAGAAGATGGGCGGCTGAAGTACAAAGTAAGTTTTGAAGATAAGGGGAAGAGCCTAGTGTCTGGCCACCACATCGCTTTTGACACCACGCCGAAGCTGGAGCAGCTGTACGTCGGTGCTCGTGTGGTGGTCAACTGTCAAGATAACAAGTTCCAGTTTCGGCCTGCTATTTTGGCAGAGCTCCCCAGCAGAAAGAACCGCTTAAGGTGTGTATTTGATTGAGTGTTCATCCCTAAATCTATGAACTGCCAGAACCTTTGGCTTTTTTTATTTAGAAGAAACTAATACCTCGCAAATTGTTACATAAAATCCAAAGGTTTGATTTGATGTTCAACATATTTTAATTTGACAGGTTCTTGGTCTTTCTGGATGATCACGTGCCGGTCTATGTTGGTTTACCTTCACTTCACCTGGTGTGCAGACCATGTAAGTTTCTGTTTTCACACTTGTGTTTCTTTTTACTGTATATTCTCAAATGGTCTCCAGTGTCTTGATTTACCTGTACCGCGAAACCAGGCCTTTATTTGAAACCGGCTTAGATAACAGGTCGGTTACTCTTAATATTATTTATATAATATCGTATCGCTGCCTCCCCCAAATCCACACTACATCCTAATTCTATACAGTATGAAATACATACTGCTTGTCATATATGTTAGATCCCGGTAAAAAGCCCTTGTTACAGGACTCCACTGGACCACCTCTCCGTTTAAAGGGTCCGATCTCTAGTTCTATGGGTTCTTGCCCTATTAGAAATTCGAAAGATATTTAAGCTGGTGTCGAGGAAACTCTCCTAGCTTCTCACTGCCTACATCCGGACGCTTACCCTGTGGCCTCTGATAACTGGCCGTTAACGGCAGCTTTCCTCTTATAGATCTGTGCTCTTGGTGAATTGCTAGGTTTGGGGTTCGGTGGCTTTATGACTAGAAGCTGACGGAATCGAACCCCTGGCCTCGTTCTGTCGATTCCTCCCGAGTTGGTTGATATGGAATGAGACGCTCTAATCAATCAATTTTATCCTTAACATATTTATTAATCACACAAGCAAAAGTCAAAGTATTACACGAAGCAGTTGTATCAGATATATCTGGAGACTCTTTAGTATACAGTCACCACGTTAATCACGCAATGCCCCAAAGAGTCTAAAATCCCTCTCCGCATATGCTCATCTTTATAGTTCCTTAGCTGCTACTCCCCTATCGCCCCTCTGGATCTGGTCTTTTGTATATACATACATATTCTCCTTTTAAGGTTTGCAGTACAGTTGCTGCACTCATGTTCTTCTCCGTACAAGGGTCTTGTAACCCATGTTCTCTTAAGAAACATACACATACCTATGCCACGTCCTCTGCTTTAGAGTGCGGGGGGGGGGTCGCTCGGAATGTTGCTGCTTGCACATTTGACCTCGACTCTAAATCCCCTTACTATTGAGCACAATAACAAACATGTGTATATATATGGAGTTATTAGGCATTATATAAAAACACATAGCTAAAAGGCACTATTAAACAATGTATAAAAATCCATAGCTGAATCTTATATCAACAAAACCCTCAGGGTCTATTTTATAAACTAGTGGATCAATGTAGAATAACCTTTTAAGAACCGTGCAGATGGTGTACACACAGACTTAACTGCTTTACTTTCATGAGAAGGCTTAAGAATACTTTTACTTCATTTATATTTGTATTTATTGCAAAATATAATCAATCTACTCTCATCCATTCTAAATCTCTAAACAACACAAATTTTGCTATAATAGGAAAAGAGAGGCTAGCCTGGCCAGCGATAACCTTTCGTGATGCTCCTGCCGAGGTGAAGAGCTGTCAGTGGAAATCCAAAACTCCGTACGAAGTCTCATAGTCCCGAACTGCTCCACTCCTCTGTTGGCAGAGAGAGCCGAGGCTCCTCGGAATCCAATTCTGTCGGCAACTGTTCGTTTCCTTTGTGGTCTGGGTACTTTGCAGTAGTTGTTGCCGATCTGTCAGAGTCCTCAAGTGCTGGCTGGAATTTGATTCCTAACATTTACATGTAAATGTCTCAAAGCATCTCTTCGCCGCTCTGCATCTCCTGCATCGCTCGCACTGCTGCTCTGAGCCGTGACACCTCGGACTTCTCCTTTTAACTATCTTGCCGGCTTGGCCACTTCCCTAAAACCGTTTAATGTTTAGTCACATTTCCTTACATGGCCTCAGAACACACACACACACACACACACACACACACACACACACCGACAGCTAGTTTCACACTTACTACTCTCTTTTTCCCAAACATGGGCCTATTAAACTTAAAGCCTCACTATATTTATTGATCACATATCATAGTTTATAGTTATCAATCATTTTAACACTCCATAATAGGCTTTTGTGTTCAAGCGTCCCCATTATTCAGTTTCAAAAATCCTGTTCATGTTGTTTCAACGGAGGCAATACACTGTGGTCTCAACTCTTTCTGACAACGCACTGAATGTTAAAAACCGTGCGTAGAATAAATATGAAGTATGGATTTGGGACACACCAAATGCATCGTGAAAGCTGCAAACATAACGCTATTTGGTGAACATGTTCATCCAAAGCTACAGTTCCACAAGTGCTTACATTTTAAACCCGGGTTGACCCCTGTGGGGGGAACAAATCAGATGTATGACCCTAAACTGCCCTTTCTGATGGTGACCAGATTCCTTTGTTTAGGTCTGTTTCCTGTAATGCGTCGTAAACTTTGTGAAGTATCTCGTATGTATGACTGCTTATCAGGATGTGTCTACTTCAAAGGAGACCATATGGAGGAGGAAATGCTAATGCTGCTTTCCATGCTTAAATAGAAGGCAACCAGAGCCCTCTGTACCCCCTGTTGTCAGACATTCTTTGCGTGTACAGCAGTTGGTCCTCTCTGCTCAGAAAGTTTAGTAAATACTCAAAATACTTTGTTGTTTCAGAAGATTTCATTTTCCAGATTTCCACCACACCCCAGAAAGAATCAAAGCCTCAAACTGTGTCTACCATTGCACTGCCACACATTTCAGAAAGACGAGTGACCCTTTCTTTGTTTTATTTATTCGACAGTGGAGGACATTTTAGAGAATATTCCAGACTGCCCTCACAGGTTTTTCATGAAGCAATACCTGAAGGATTGGCCGTACCCACATTTAACCCAGTACAGGGTTGGACAGACCCTTAGTGTAGAGTTGAATGGAATCCAGCAGAAGTGTGAGGTGCAGGTGGTTGACTGCAGCTTGATGCAGGTCGTTTTTCAGGTGAGCATCATTTAACACTGCTGTTGTTTAAACTATTTATATCCTTGTTATTTTTGTGTAGATTTCTGATATATATATATATATTTCTTTTTTTTTGTCACTCAGCATAATCAACAAAAGGAGTGGATCCATCGAGGCTCCATACGACTTGAACACATGGTTCGATTTTTGGAAATGATCGGAGGGGTAGAGCACAAGGAGGATTCTGATTAGACGTCCACAGACACACACAGGTGAATTATAATATATCGCTGCAATCTAAAAAATGTCAATAACATCCATCATTATCCCCCCCCGAAGTGATGTGTCCTCATATCTCTTTGAGAAACATTAACCGAACCATTTCAAAATAAGGATTGCATTTTTTTTTAAAACTTGTATTAATTGTACAGATTATTGTGTTTCCAAAAAAATGTGTGTATTGAAAACATTCTGAACAATGGTCACTTTCCAGAAATGTGTATTTATCTATAAACCGCTTTAGGCAGGAAAAAAAGCAAGCGTTCATTTCGCAGACAAGAGTATTTGCATCCTCCTCTTATTTTACAGGGATGTTTTTAATAATGCATTTGATCCGGACTTTCTTTAAAGGAAATCCTTTTTAATTTAATCAAACAAATAAACAGTTTATTCCAGTGTAACACTTTTCTGTAACACGTGGTCTCACCATCCAAATACATTCCTTCTGTTCTAACAGAAAATATATTCTGCAACTGCTCGTGGAAAACATCCTGGCCACTTTGGACTATTTTTTTTTTTTCCATTATTATTTAAAGCGAAACTCTTGATGTGATATTTGTTGTAACATTTAGAAAAAGCGAGAGATGGTGCAACATCTTTAGCATGTGATAAAATGTGCCAGTGTGGATGTTGTCGCTGTAATGATGAGCATTTTCACTTTGATTTTCATTACTTTAGAGAATATTCAGCTTGTTGTTCTTTTCTTTGATTTTGTAAAAACCTATAAGTAAAAGATGTTTTTTGCAAGTGTCCCCGTCTTCATTTCGAGAGATGTATAAAAAAAAATCTAATTTCTTAACATTGTTCAATTTTGTCTCATTTCTGCTGTGTGCCCAGACGCGTCCAGCACTTCACTCAGTGTAACGCTATGGTGTACGTGCCTCTAATTACCTCTAACTTAATTAAAAAATGTCCAACTAACTGAAATTAATATGGGCAGCAAATAATTTGTTACATACAATAATGTAACCTTTGTTCTTTGTTTTGAAACTACTTCCTCTTATTCAGTGTCTAGCCCACTAAAACTAGTAAAACTGGTGTGTACCTCAAAGGAAACACCCAACGTGCACGACAAGAGGAGCTGTAATAATACACCAATTACACATTCCTAGTTGATCAAATAACTATCAGGGGAGTGGACAGCACTCTTAAACAGTTGTGTTCTTTACACAGTGACTTGTTGAAATGACAAACTGGATGAGACAAGAACATTTCCAGCATCATCACTTGATTTAGATTTAGCAAACTAAAGGTGCATTATGGAGGAATCACAAAATGACACTTAGAATGAATACCATCTATAAGAAATCTTAATTTACTTATTGGAGTAATTAAGGCATTTAAGGATTTTCTTGTACAGCTTAACAGTTGCAAATATTCCAAACTACTGTAAATTGAAAGGACAGTTAAGTATTCCCCTAAGGGATTATGAAATTAATGTTTGTTTATGGGGTTTAGTTTTCGTCTTTTCGAAGTTAAGGACACATTTAAGGATCTCTGAGTTACCTTCATTTGTATACAGCCATTCTATTAAGCACATCTAGCTAGCACTAATGCACTCTACAACACCCCCGCAATAAATCCCATCCTCATGAAGGTTATAATGTAAAGCTTTTGTTGAAAGTAATTTAGAGAGGTGTGAGCATTGGTGGAAAGTAACAAAGTACATTTACTCAAATACTGTACTGTAAATTTCTACTTGTATACTTCTACACAACGAATATGTTAATGCATAAATCATAAGGATCCAACATACTACAATTAAGATATTTTCAATGCAGGCTAGGCCTCTCTATTTTACAAACTAACTTAGTAAATGATGTGAATACTTTTTCCATCACTGTCGTTGATATAACTTCATGGTTAGTTTGGAGACTGTAGATTGTGTGATATTAATCTCTATCATCAGTTACTATCATCTTTGCTGCTGTAGCGCTGCAATATCCCCACTGAGGGAATAATAAAGGATTATCTTATTTTATCTTAATAGGATATGTTACAGGGTTGTGTTATTTGCATTTGTTTTATTACCTAGAAAACTGGCCACTACTGAGTGTATACATATTAATATTGAACGTATTATATATATATATATATATATATAATGCACCATATTATGGATTGATGCATAATCAATGCGTTATTGATTTGTAACTTTTACATGCATTTTCTTTGCTTACCGTTTTGAATAAAGTGAGAACAAGAGGCCTAAGTGGAAATAACGTGTTGGTCGTTTGTACCGACACAGGGGGCAGCAGAGAGCTTCTTACGGCTCTGCGCAGCTGCAGCAGCATCAGGCGAAGAAGACACCGCACATGAGAAAACTCACTTGGACAGAGGAAAGATACATGCCTTATTACAGGTATTTACTAACTAAATGTTTACCTTTTACCAGACAAAAGAGGACGAAGACTAACCGATGAGTTTGGCAGATGTATCACGGATAGTCTCCATCCCCGATAAAGAACAACGCAAAACTATTATCTTACGTTGCTTGGATGCGGTGTTTATCGCTTGTGGTGATATTAGCCATTAGCTAGACTGTTAAATGTGGTCATAAACAGCGGTTCGTGTGGATGCCAAAAACTAAGGCATTTTGGTATTTACTGAGAAACAACAAGCTCAGATCCAAATCCAGGCTACAGATTCTTCAAAGCACACTTTCATATTTGTGAAATCTGTATTGGATTTGTGTGAGATTTGACAAGTCGATGTAGTTTTCACAAATGTGAAATTGGGTTCCAGGCAGCGTTATGGCGTTATCTAAACTGTCTAACACGCTTTCACAATTGTAAAGAGTGGCAACAAACGGAGGATCTGAAGCTCAGCACTGTAAATTAAGTTGTTCTTAACTTTCCCCTTAACTTCCGAATCGGAAGCGAACTTCAGCGTTGTCTTGTTGTTACTTCACTTGGATGCAGTCCTTATCACTTGTGGTGATATTAGCCATTAGCTAGACTGTTCAATTCAATTTGGCCATAAACACCAGCTGCTCGTGTAGATGCCAAAAACTAAGGCATTATAGCATGTGACCTTGTCCAAGAGCTGCTGATGCGTGACTATGCAGGCGTGTCAGGAGTCAACAAAATGTCCTTTTGTAATGGACAGGAGTGCCGTCCCCTCAACAAACACCCCTGATCCCACTTTACCTTCAGCGTATGATCTGAAACCTTGTGTGTTGCAGTGATAAAGCAGGGGGATGAGATGGAGATAAGCAAAGAGGAGCTCCAGATGTGGATCAGGGAGAAGATAAAGAAGAATACGCTGATCTCCACAGATGTGCTGGAGAAATGCAATCTGCTGCAGTCTCTGCTGGAAGGGAGGGAGAAACGGGCCGCCCACCTCCTGAAGCTCTGCGAGTGAGTGGTACATCTGCTCTGCGCTCCTGTTTCTGCCTCTTGTAAATAATAACCGTTTTGTTCTGATTGCTTAACCACTGTGGGCAACCACTTTTCACTTTTCTGTCGTGGCTCCTCGACGCAACACGAGATGCGTCAAAGCCAACAAATAAAAACATCTTTAATCTTCTTTAATGTCTGTATTAAAGAAAAATGTATTTGCATGACCACTTGATTTTTTTAATCTTCTTTCTTTAAAAGTGAAGAACGTACGGGTCGCTTTTCTTGTGTGTTTCTTTCCGCTCTTTGCTCGAGTCATGTTGTCTTTGTCGCTGATGTCTTTCAGGTCGGTGGCAGCATGTGAAGCGATTGTGAAGAAACAATACTCCTTTTTGGGGTGGAAGTACAGGGACACAGATTCTGATGATGATGCTCATGATGATGACGATGACGATGATGATGATGATGATAATCAAACAGGCTTTGGTAAGATTGAAAGTTCCTGATTGCTCTGGCAAACTGGCTTACTTTAGTTTGTTTCTGTAAAAGCCACAATTTGACCGTTGCTTATTTCCTTCGTAGGAAACATACCTCCGCCTCCATGTGAGGCAGTTGAGGCCGAGACTCAATTCCCCTGCTCTTCAACGACAAATGGCCCTACTCGTCTGTCGCCAAAGCTTGAGGACATTCTAAAGAGACAACCAGTCGTGGTCATGACGAGACTTCCCCCATGTACGATCAGTTCTTTACGTCCGCCAACGCCTCAGAATCACTACATCGAAGACGAATCCGTAATAAATTCGGACACTAATGTGGAAATGTGGAAACCAGAAGATGACTCAAGTGACTCTGATTCTAACTCAAGTTATAATACCGGGCCACAGAAGAGGAGGAAACTAGATCATAAGAATGAGAAACCTCCTAAGAGTCTTCCTGAACCTCAAACTGACACAAATGGAAATGCTGAGAGCAACACAAGCCAAACATTGACGCCGCCAGCAAACACCAATGGTATCGTCCACAAAAAACATGAACACCCCTACCACTCAGTTATTTTTTTTGCTGCACGAATGACTTTATTTCCGGTCCTAAAAATGATATTTCACTTACATACATTAAAATTACGTATCACTCCTTTCATGGAAGTTTGCATGTCTTTCAGCTGATGCACAGCGCTAGTGGAGATTTCAGAATTTGAGAGGAAACTGATGTTTTCCTGTCAAGAATTTACACTCAGCAGTTTTGCTCGCTCACCACTGCATCCAGTCTGTTAACCAATACTATCCTTAAGTTGGCACGTCTGATTTGCATACACGTTAGAGCCTAGTAGTGGCCGTTAGTAGAGTTAACGTTGTTTGATTTAATGTGCTTTGCCAGAGATTAGCCTGATGACCACCTACCAATAACCTGAGTACATTACGGTATTGTAGAGAATAAGATATGGGTCAACCTTTACAATGACCAGACGGTTTGGCGTTTCATGTTTTGTAACCTAAATTGTGAAACAGTTCAATCTTATTGGACCAATCACAATTAACAAACTTAACTGCGCACACCACGGCAAGCTGTCTTTTGTCTGGGTTGCTGGATAGAGCGATTTCTATTCTTAAAATGTTTAAATCGTTATAACAACTTTAGGTACATTTACCTGAAGTTCATCAGTTTTGATGTTATCGTGCTGTGTTCCTTTTCCACCGGCAGGAGTAACTCCTGGGTGCATAGTAAAAAGTCTTTGCCAGTCCACTGACAAAGCCACCAAGACCCATCCCGGCGCACCTCAAGGAGAAATCCGTGTGAACATGAATGTCCTGGCCAGGAGGAAGAAAATGAACTGGCAACAGGGGGAAATCATGGAAATACTTAAAAGGGGTGAGAAAAAATAAATAAAAAGATCTATTCAGCTGGCACAACACAGAATACAATGCAACATATTTTAAGTACAGGTATTGGTCTGTTAGGAAGGATCTTATTCTGCTGTTCATTCAAAGTAGTCAGGAGCGTTTAGTTAACAAATGTTCATCTGTGGTATTGACACATTCTTCACAGACACATTAAAACAACAGAATAATCATATAAAAAGTCTTCAGAACAGTGTAATCTCCCCAGTCCCATCTCTCAATTAAAATATTGGTAAATATAACATTTCTGCAAAATTATCTCCTGCCCAACTTTGGTTCATTGATTAACAAGGACTCTCGCAGGGCAAGCAAAGTGTGCTGTAATACATTTTTATGATTAAATGTATATAATACAGTACCAAGTTTACAAAAGGAGTGTTTGGGTCAATAGTTTGGAAGTACTCTCATGTGTTACCTGTGACTCAGGACTAATACCAATACATTTCAAAAACAGATATTTTTTCTCTCTCTCTTTCAAACTGCCAGTGAATCTGTATAACTTGTATATAACCGCTGTGCTCTTGGGATTTAGTTATACGGCCCATAATGAACAGCCCTTTAACAGATTACAAACGTTCTCAGAGTTACAAATGATCTGGTCTGTGTAATCACACGTAGCACATTCAGCAGCATCTGTGAATGAAATACAGCCACCACAAATTCCGTATAACAATGTTTAAAGAGTCTTTGCTTGTTGTTTTTTTGTTTTTGTTTTCAGAAGATGGTAGGTTAAAATACAAGATTATTTTTGGGGACAAAAGGAGGATTCTAGTCTCTGGTCACCACATCGCCTTTGACTGCATGCCAAAGGTGGAGCAGCTGTTTGTCGGGGCTCGCGTGGTGGTCAAGTGTCAAGCTGACAAGCCCCAGTTCTGTCCCGGCATCCTGGCAGAACTCCCCACCAGAAAAAACCGCATGAGGTTTGTGTGTGTAATGGATAACTTAATATGATGAAGTCAGATTAAAATGATTTTTCCCGCCCAAATAAAGTCACAGTTTAATAGATAAAATGTTTAACCAAAGAATGGTTTGATAAAAATTGTTTTTCGTTTTCCAGGTTCCTGGTCTTTATTGATGATCACACACCGGTCTATGTTGGCTTACCTTTACTTTACCTGGTGTGCAGTCCATGTAAGTCTGGAGTGTTTGGTATTCACACACGGACTGGTTTGAAGATGTATTACAGACACAAGTTCATCTGCTCTGAAAGATAGATACAATTTGAAAGCCATTTACGAAAACTGCTCTGGTCTAGAAAAAATACTTTGGGTTGATCTTAGAAAACCTGTTTTGGGGGTTTATTTTATGTAAAGTCACGTGATTGGCAGATATTGTGTCTCATTACACAGCAGACATTTTTAGATGAAAAACAGAGGTGTTAATAAGACTAATGATGACTCTGTTATATTAAAGTGTACCAGTAAGGCGTGACAGTGAGCCGGCCTGCACAATACCAGGACCTTGAAACTGAAGCAGCTATATGGAATTCAGCCGTCATTCATTTTATTACTTACATGTGTGGTTTTTCTACCCTGAAATGTGCAAGTGTCTCCTGCATGTATGCACAATACAATGAAAACACAAGCAGTCACAAACAGTCCCTTTGCAGCAGTTATATATCTCAACGTGCAGCAGCAACTATGCTAGCATCCCCATGAACCCTTTACTTTCACTTGCCCCTAGCTTAGTTTTACACAAGAGGTTATCTTTTGCATCTTGCACACAACCACCATGAACAGTCCCTCTTGCAAAGTAATTTGCAAGTTTAATGTAATTCCCGTGAATGTACACTGGGTGGTAAACTCTATCCGATCAGTGACACAGGTGTATAAATTTTAAGCAGGTGACTCTTGCACCTGTTGAACCATAGTTTTCCATAGTAGCTGCAATTATGCTGCCAGTAAGCAGAGTGACAGGCTTTGTTTCTATTTTCCTGTGACAGTGTCGGACCCTTTGGACGATATTCCAGATGACACCCACAAGGATTTCATGAAGCAGTACATGAAGTTCTGGCCTTACCCACCCCAGTCCCAGTACAGGGTTGGACAGATAATAAATACAGTATTTAATGGAGTTCAGCACAGGTGTGAGGTGCTGGTGGTCGACTGCAGCATAATACAGGTTATTTTTCAGGTCAGACAACTATTTCTAACTGGATTCTCGGTGGGTTTTTTGGGGTTATATTTGTTTATCTTGTGCGACTTACAGTGTTTGTGTGTCATCATGCTTAGAAAGATCAACATAAGGAATGGATCTACCGAGGATCCTTACGCTTGGAACACGTGATTAAAATAATGGGGCATATGGAGTTGAAAAAGGGGCAGAATAAATAAATCTGACCAAAGTTAATGGTAAGTTAAAGTCTTACACTAATGAAATTATGAAGTTAATCTAATTATTCCTAATATCTAATTTGTCTCCTCTGTATTTACCTCAGAATCGCCACACTGATGGGACCATGAATGTGTTAAGAGAACTGGATGATGCGTTCACCAAGGATGTTGTCTCAGGCTTCTGCCTTTTAATTTTCCTCTTAAGTATTGTTGTATTATTTTTGTTGCGTTGTTAAATAAATAATCCTTGTCTAATTTTGTCCAAGTTTATTTTAACTTGTTGCATATTATTGTGTAACATAGGTCTACATGAACATAACTGCAAACTGTAGAAAACCTACATAAAAATCCCTTATGGTAAGTAAACATGAGATGAGTCAAAATGTTAAAGATTAAGTCAAAATGATTCAATACTAAGTCAAAAGTATTAGTTGCTACTGAGATAAGTGAAAAATGAAATAGTAAATCATATTACTGCCTCATAATTATGGTATTAATTCAAAAGTATAAGATATAAAAACTGAAAAACTATATCTTTTTCAAAAGGTTGACTTCTTAATTCAAAATTATGCTTCAAATTCTGACATACATTTCTGATACAATTAAATAAAAACGTGCCAAAACCAAACAACAGGGTAAATAAAATTTTTGAATCAGTGATATTTTAACTCAAAACTTGGTAACCATGCCATTTTGACTTAAATACATTATTTTGTTATGACTTGCAGGTTCAGGGTGTCGTGTGGTTGTGAACATACAGGACTGAATTACATTTTGGACGCAGGGAGGCGTTAGCGCCACCATTCTGAACCAGAACTAGCTTTACAGGGAAGGCAGAAAAAAAGCTGGCTGCTTGCTAGCAACAGAGCTTTCAACATCGCACTAGCGAGAAGATAAAAAAAAGAAAACTGGAACGCCACCACGGATTTCTTGTGGGACAAACGTACAGGCCTCGCTGCTAAAACGGTGAGTATTGTGTACACGCCGTTGTGTGCTGTTATGTAAGCCACATTCAGAGAAAACGGTCAGTACGACTGCTAGTTAAAGTAGCTGTTTAGCTAGCCGATGAATGTAGCTAAGATAAGATGGCGGCCAAATTATTTACGTTAGCTAATGTTGCTAGCAGAGCATGCTAACAGCCAGTGCGTCGCTCGTTGGTTAGTGAGCTGGTTCGAGTTTAACGCTATTTATGCTGTTAATGTGTTGGTGTTTGAAACAAAACATTGAGTGATAGAACTTAACGGCCCATTTCTTACTAAAATTAACAGCGTTAGCGGCAGTGATAACTTACTAACGCATCGTCTTACGTGGTACGAAAAAAAAAAACATTAGCGACGCTTTTAGAAGCGCAAGTTGCGAATGGTGTTATGTTGTGAGTTTAGCTCAACACCTGTTCACGCTTAACTGGTGGCATACTGCTATGATTAGTCGTGTGTTGCTTGCATTATGGCCAGTTTGTGCATAATTTACAGTCGTTTGAAGCAACATTGTATTTATGCTAACCAGTGCTGAGTTATTAATGTTAAGTAGGATCATGCAACAGGGTTATTATGCATCCCCGTATTTGATCACTATTCTCTGTACACGTATACTTCAACAGTTGTATGTCTAGCTGTAACTATTAGGTCTAACACTTTTTGGAACATATTTATAAGCTACATGCTTCATCTTGATGCTCGTGAAAGTTGGTGTGTTGAACCGAGCGTTTATGTCGTTGACTGTGATCAAGAAGGCCTCCTACATACATAACTAGGTTACGATTTAGTGTGTGTGTGTATATTATTTATATATATATATAAACCAAGTTTATTTGCTAAGCTGCCCCTGTGATCAGATTTTAAAGAGCCATTTGTCTTTTTAAAGGCAGCTTTATTGAACCCTGAAGTTATCGTCTTCAGCTGTTTCAGGCTGCTTATTCTGTTCGTTTTGGATCAAATTAGTTGTCTCCTACAACTTCTCCTCCTACTGACTCCCACGAATCACTAAAGAGTCTGGCAGTAGAGCTCTCCCACTGATGTGCATATTTTGCAAGAAAAATGTGTACAAGTAATTGTAAAAAGGGTATCCTAAATTTATGTGCAATTGTTCCCTGTAGTTTTTAAGTCATAAAACATTTCATGAACCTTTTTAAAGGGCATTTTTGCCACGTTTTTAGCCTCATTTTTAAAATATCTGAATGCTGTTTTGTTCGTCCTCCTAATAATCCACTAGATGCCTCACACTAGACGGTACTCGTCTTCAGACAGAGACAGTCGAAGCAGCCACCAAGACCGTTACAGAGACCGAGACAGAGGACGAAGACACCGGCACAGAAGATCACCTTCCTACTCCTCCAGCAGTGACAGAGACAGAAGGGGACGGGGACACAGACAGGAAGGAAGCTTTGCACGCTCAAGGAGGTATGTTTGTGTGTAAATTGTCTGAGATTTGTTTGGCTTGTAATGCTGAAAATTTATTTCATAGTACAAACTGTGCAGATCTTTAAATTTTTTAAAATCTTTTTAGGATTGGTTGGTTGTCAGTCATTAGATTTCAGTGTATGCCTCTGTTCTCTGATTCAGTCGCAGCTATGACAATCGCTCCACGGAGCACCGACCATTTGACAGAAGATACTGCGAGGGATACAGACGCTTGGATCAAAACCGAGATGGAGACCGTGACAGAGAAAGGGAGCCGCATGGAGCAGCTGAAAGTTACTATCCACGCGACTTCTCCCCAAACATGTACGACTACAGACGTGGCCGCGAGAGGGAGCGAGAACGGGAAGAGTCGTATCGGCGGAAAGGCAGCAGGCGTAAGCACAAACGAAGGCGGCGTAGAACCAGGTCCTATAGCCCATCCTCCTCGGTGAGTACAGCCAGACCTGAGATTGTGTTTTAACTCTCCTCATCCTCTCTCCTTCCATCTCTGTCTCTTCCACTCAGCTCTTTCTGTCTCTGTCTTTCTCTAACCATTTGTTCCTCACAGCTCCAGGAATTGGTAAGTAGTAAAATCTTTATGATTTAGTTTTTGGTCTGTCAGAAGGGCTTTGTTTCATTTTTTTGTTTAAGTGGGTTTTGCTTCAATTGGCATTTCTCTTTGGAAGAGCATTTTCATTTTTATGCAGATATTTTTTTCAGAAGTTTATTGATGATCAACCACTAATTCTTGCTCCTCTTCACATACACACCCATCACAGCTTTCTTGATGTTTCTCTGTGAAAGCTTACTCTCTCTCTCAATTCAGTGTCTGTGGCTTTACCTTTTTATAACATGTTGTCAGTTCTTTTGGAAAAGGCTTAAAATGCCCGTGGTAGCAGTTGGTTGGCCACTTTAGTGCAGATAGGCACACAAAAAGTGAAAATGTTCTACCAAACATGATGCAAAATTTTGTTAGTTTATTGGCGTTTAAAATGCCCATTGATTTTTTTTTTTGTGTGAGTTATGTTTAACCACACCTGTGTATAAAGTAGTGTAAATGTAAGTGAGCAAGGGGTTGAATTTCATATAGTATAAATGTTGGGGCTATCTGTAAATATTTCCTGCTTGATTACAAATGGTCCTCTCATTTTATTTTCCATCTTATTTAATCTGAACAGTCAACCTGATAAGTTTTTGAATTAGTTATATCTGTCTTAATTGGTTTTTGCGTTGATGAATGGATATGCCAGTTGCTTCCTTGTCTGTAAGCAGCTGTGGTTTAAAGGTAGAGGGGGGAGAGGAGCAGAGGACAACATGTGATCTTTGACTTGTTCCCTTGCACTATATCCCTATCGTTATATATTTCCTTCACGTGGTGTCATGCGTGAATCGCCCCATGACCACCAAACCCACCTACAACCACAACTACATCAACTACCACCAACACCACCCTCCTCCTCCCTCCTCGTCTACCTGTGCCGCCTGACGCCGTGGCTGCGGCTGCCCCTGAAAACCCCCTGTTCCCCTGCGGTCGTGTCGTGACCTGCTGATGGTGGTTTGGGTGTGAAAACAGCGGAGCAACAGCCGGACGCGGGCACTGAGTGTGAGGGACGACGAGGAAGGGCACCTGATCTGTCGGAGTGGGGACGTCCTGCAAGAGAGATGTACTCACTGCCACTACTCTATCGTAACCCTTCTCCATATGAGTATTAAAGCATAGAGCATTTACATGACATGGGAGTGCCAGATGATGATGCCTTGCTAGAATGCTCTTCGCTCTAGCTGAAATAGCAGGGTGGATTGCAAGAATGTTGAAGATTTTGAGAGGGACTTTAGATACCTTCTCCGTTTTTGTTCTAGGATTTTAAGCCGTGGAGCATTTTCTATGTTTCACAGGTTACTTGACTTTCCTAAACATAGAATCCCATTCGCAGCTGTTTGTCTCTGTCGCGTTTCAGATTTGATCTGAGATACAGTTTTAAATCTGTAACTTAAGCTAGCTATTTGCCACCATGAGGGTTTCAGGGATTTATTTTATTTATTTTTTTTTTTGTAGACATCTAACATGCAAATCACCTATTTAGTCTTTTCGATTAGCGCACATATAGACGGAACATTTATATTAACACATTTGTCATTTTCAGGATCATGCATTGTTTTAGTAGAAATACTAATCATTTTTTCAGTTCTACACATTACCCCCATGTCCTTTTGGGCAAAAGACTGCCACATCTTGAAAGGGTGTGCCCATATTTTCAATAGCTGCAAATTTGTCATCAAAGCAAGCCAGATTGACTAGGCAGCCATTCGAAAAGGGGATGGGCGCTAGAGTTGATACGCCTGTCTACACTTTTGCATTATGTATTTCTGCCGAAGTCCAAATGTCTAATGCTCCTGTTCTTTCTTTTCCCGCTCTCCCTCTCTCTTCCTTTTCTCTCTGTGTTGTGTTGCAGATGAGATTGTCAGCACTTTGGGGGAAGGCACCTTTGGGAGGGTGATGCAGTGCATTGACCATCGCAGGTGTGTGTCACTTAACACTGGAAAAACAACAGCTGTGAGCCTCTGGGGTCCTATTTCCAAGACCCCCAGTAGGGAATACGTGCTCGCTGTGCTTGATATTTAGAAGCAAGTGTGTTTGTGTTGTGCCTCTCAGGGGTTAGACTTGAGCCAAAAGAGATTAAGATAAGAGTATTTAACTTCCACCTTTACTGTTGTTTACTGATTGTCCACAGCTTCAGAGGTGCAGTTTGCTGCCTTCCTTGATCACATGGTGCAGTTTACTGCAGGCAAATTGACTCTGCTGTATTTTAGCCTTGTGTGCCTGCGGGCTCTCTCCCTGTTAGATTCATTATGGAAGATTTTTCTGTCTTGTGACAATTCTAGAAATCTACATCAAGCGAGTTAATTTTCACAGTCAGGGCCTTAAGAAAGTGACACAAGATTCTTTGCTCATTGCAATGAGTGACTTCTCATTTATCCCACCATATAACTGCAGTGACACTGAGATAAGAGACTTTGCTGTCATAGTCATATTGTTATGTGTTTTACTGTAAAGTGAAATCCTGTCACTTATGTGGCTGCATCTACTCCCCAAAGTGAGGTCTACATACAAATTGAATGCATGTGTTTTATTACTTTTTTGGGCTTCATACTATCTTTATGTTTTACAGGGGAGGAGCCCATGTTGCCCTGAAAATTATCAAGAATGTGGAGAAGTACAAAGAAGCAGCTCGTCTGGAGATCAATGTATTAGAGAAAATCAATGAAAAGGACCCTGATAACAAATTGTGAGTTCTGATGAGTATTACTGCAATTAAATGAGCTAATTCCCCGTAACACAGTTTTCTTTATCAGAGCTTGGCGATAAACCTAAAACGTTACCGGCATCAACATTAAGTGTCAGCTAGTTTTATTCATGTCAGTAGGTTTGGTAAAAGCCTCCCTCTTTGCTGGACGCTTTCAAGAGTTACCAAGACATGTTGTGCTGTATTTGTCTTTATCAAAATGTCTATTTAGCTGCTGTATAAGTAAAGTGGTGTTGCCATAAATTATCCACTGTCTTACCTCACTGTCAATCCTCCTCTTTGTCTTGCAGCTTGTGTGTACAGATGTACGACTGGTTTGACTACCACGGTCACATGTGTATCTCCTTTGAGCTGCTAGCCCTCAGCACCTTCGACTTTCTAAAGGAAAACAACTACCTACCCTACTCGATTGGTCAGGTCAGACACATGGCCTACCAAATCTGTCTCGCTGTGAAGTGTAAGTATTGTTTAATGTCCTCTGTTTTATTTTAGGAACCTAACAAACTGGTATGATAACAAAAACAGTAGCCATGTGTTCCTGTAATAAAGTTTTTCGTCAATGTCCCTAAAGTAAGTGTAGTTTTCCAACAAACACGCTCCTCACTCAATGAGGTTTCTTCATCAGTTGCCTACAAATTGAGTGGCTCGTCTGAAAGCAACTGTTATTTGCGTTCGGCACATGAGGCCATCATAGCACCAAAGGCCAGGAAGAGGAGTGTCTATTAACTTATAAAGCTTCTATAATAAATACTGCTTTAATGGAGAAATTCTGGCTCAGATATCAGTATCTGTATGTAGTCTGTGGATTTTTACTATTACAGATGTTTTTCCTCATGTTCTTGTTGTAGCATGTCGCATTAATCTGAAAGGAATTACGTCCAGAACGCTGCATGCTTAGAAGATGAATTGTGTAAAGTAGATTTAAGTTACTTTCCTGTAAAATTGAAGGCCAAGTAACCAATTTACTCATCTTTTTTCTTCATAGTTCTCCATGACAATAAGCTGACGCACACAGACCTAAAGCCTGAGAACATCCTATTTGTCAACTCAGACTTCACAATGTCCTTCAATGTAGAAAAGGTAAGATGCAGTAGAAAGCAAAGGATAAAGGTGAAAAACTGTTGTATACCCACAGCTTTTGTATGAAAAACTACTGAAAGACACAATTTGAACAATTCTTGGTATAAAAGTCCATTAAAGCTCAACAAATCAGAAACGCGTGTTTTCTTTCTTGCAGAAGCGAGAAGAGCGGACGGTTAAGAGCACGGCAGTACGCGTGGTGGACTTCGGCAGTGCCACTTTTGACCACGAGCACCACAGCACCATTGTGTCCACGCGGCATTACCGTGCCCCCGAGGTCATACTAGGTGAGGATGTCTGTGAGCTCTAAATTATTTGAAAACACCACTTCTCAGAAAGGATTAGATTAATTTCCACCTATAAGAGTAACAACGAAAATAAGGTCCAGACAGGGAAAAAAGTTTCTCTTTTTCAGATGGCACAACTCTGTTATACTTTGCTCTGTTGACCAAAGATTTACCTGCAAGTTTATAAAAATAAACATTAACACAACACTGTAACTGCACGTCACTGTGAGGGAGCAGTACTTGTCTATCAATGAACACACTAGTTTAGTTATTGCCCTCTAGGTTCCAATCTTTTCTTGGAAGCACATTGTATTCATACCACAGGCCCGACCATAGATTTAATCTTTCCGTGTGATGTCAGCAAGCATAACCCCAGCCTGGAGAGGTCTCCAGGTTTTTTCCCAGGTGTTTTCATTTATCCGATGCATGTTTTGGTCCTTCAGAGCTGGGCTGGAGCCATCCCTGTGACGTGTGGAGCATTGGCTGTATCCTGTTTGAGTACTACCTTGGCTTCACCTTGTTTCAGGTACAGTGGCACCCCACTGCAGCCAAGATCTTGGCCTCAGTCGGACCTCATTCTGATGAGAAATGTTTTTCTACTTTGCTACTGATAAATTTGAAAATTTGGCCAATATCTCACTAAACAGTGAAACATACTCATATATTCTTCTGAATCAGTCTCTCTCTTTCTGCCTGTTCTACTTACACGCTGAGTCATGGTTGTCTTCCTTATTTTAGACTCACGACAACAGGGAGCATTTGGCCATGATGGAGAGAATCCTGGGGCCAGTTCCGTCTCGGATGATTCGTAAGACGAGGTGAGAGAACATACGCTCTCATAAAAAGAGCCTGACTCATGAATACACCTTTTTTAATATAGAAAACATGCACACACTTGAACACGGCTCACACTAATCTCCGTACCCTCCCAGGAAGCAGAAGTATTTCTATCGTGGCCGTCTGGATTGGGACGAGAGCTCCTCAGCGGGGAAATACGTCAGAGAAAACTGCAAACCCTTACGGGTAAGAGGGCTGGATGGGAAGTGGAGAAGATAGAAACGATGATTAGCTGGGCTGAAAAGTGAAAACAGTGCATTGTGTGGAAACAACAGAAGTGTCTTTGTTTTGTGCTGCAGTTCTGCTCTTGACAGTCTCTCAGTTTTCCTCTTAATCTCTTTCTCGTTTCCTTTTTCGTCCATTCTTCTTCCCTCCCGTCAGCGGTACCTGTTGTCGGAGGCGGAGGAGCACCACCAGCTGTTCGACCTCATTGAAAGCATGTTGGAGTATGAGCCCTCCAAGAGACTGGTGCTGGCCGACTCCCTCAAACACCCTTTCTTTGAGAACGCAGGGAATGGCGAGGCAGCGGGCAGCAAGAGCTGGGAGGGCAACCGGGACATCAGCCGGTGACCCGCGAGCCGCCAAAGACTGAATGCCAGAGAAGATCAAGTCTTTTTATATGTGGAGCTGGTGAACTGTTGAATCAGTCGGGTTCTGTCGTTTGTCATTAAAGCATGGACACCTTAACTTCTCGCTCCTCAACCCTGTCCCGCTGACATACACCTCTGCAGCCACAAGAGGCATGTTTTCGTAGCAGAGACCAAAATAACCCACGACAGACTGGAAGAGAGTCGCACTGAATCTATTTCAGCGGCCACAGCCTCAAAAGTAGCCCTCTATGCAGCTCCTGTCTTCCTTTTGACTTCTGAACCACCTTCCGTCCGACCGTCTTTTTATTTTCACTAGCATGTAAAGAAAACAATTCACCTTTCTAAGGAAATACACACTACAAAATCAGTTATACAATATGTCAGTTTTGGGGAAGAAATGTCTTCTGATTCTGAAGTCTAAGGAACGGGTAATAAGGAGATAGAGCTGTATATGCAGCGCAAGTCCTCACCTACATAATTCTAAACACGGAGACCTGCAAGATATTCTATTATGCTAACATCAAATAATTCAAATTGAATATCATATTTATATACAGTCTCTCCTGGAGAGACAAGTGTCTCAAGTTTTTGTTTACATTTTTGTTAAGTGAGCACTTGCATTGCATATGTATACATATTTTATGTATAAAAGGATTGTCCCTTATTTGGAGACTCTTGCCCTTAATCTCCGGTCATTAGGCCTGTTATTATTCGCCAATGAGATGATAATGGTGATGGACACTCCACACACACAGGCCTCTGTGGCCCATCTTATCGATAGATATGTTTGTTACAGTGTGTGGGTGCGTGCGTGCGTGCGTGCTTGCGTGTGTGTAGGGGTGGGGTGGTGTGGGTGACACTTTCATCTTAATGTTTTTCTCAGTGGCTTTTTAGTAGTTCTCACATACAACAAAAAACATAAACTGCCTTTCCCACGTGTGATATGGTCAGACCTGAAGTCTCTCCATTGAGGTTAAGCACACCGCTCCTGGCAGTAGCCAGCGAGCCACACACAACTCCTGGACAGTATTTATTTTGAGTTCCAATAGGTTGTAGTCCCCACCCCCCACCTGTACATGAATTGTTTTTTTTGTTTTTTTTTGTATGAAATTAAAGCGTATAAAACTGTATATATGTATGATTGTGTAGAATTAAAGTTAAGTCCTCCTTACCAAAGGCTTATGGTGCTCTCCGTATCAGTTCAGGCCTCTGGTAGCTAAAGGGAGACGTTCTGTCTTTAAATACCATCACGGTGTCTGAGTCCATCTCTTACCTCACCGACTATTACGGCTGCTGGATGAGACGCCAAAAGATCAGCGGTGTGTCTGAAATGTGTGAAGGTAAAGGTTGAACATTGTCTGTACATTGTGCTGTTTAAAGTGGCGCTGGCATACAGACCAGTATACCATTAAGTTTACACATACATTTAAATTTACATTTGTTTCTTTAAATATCAGTTTGAATTGCACAACTGCTTTTGATTTGGTTGTCAAGTCCTCTCAGTCACACGTACAGGTATTGTATGCTTCCTATTACCCTTGATTTCTTGAAAGTTTTTGGAAAATAATCTCTCATCTCCTTCCAAAAGCCCCAGCTCAGCAGTGACCCCGCCAAGACCGGAAGAGGCAAACATGAAAGAGCTGCTGCAACAGGTGCTACGCCACGTAAGCTTCCCCATCTGTTGGTAAGGTGCCAGTCTACCATTTGCTTTATTAACCTCATTCACTGTCCCCATTCTTTCTCCCTTGACTTCAGTCCCGTGAATGAATGGATTTGTCTGTTCCGGGCCTCTACACGGGGATTGTGGGGCGTCGAAGCCAGATACTGGCAGAGAGCCCTGCTACACAACAGGACTCGAGACTTAAACATAATATACGAGCCCTACCACCCAGTTAAAATTGTGCTTGTATTGGCACACAGAAATGCTGGGACCCTTTGGGCCCCTGGAGGGTTAGTGGCCTGGGTTTACTTAGGTCAGTTCCCCACTTTCCTTAGTCGGTTATTCAACCATGGTCCCTTCCTGTCGGGTAGAAAATGATATACGAGCAGATATAATGAGTGCTGTTTGTTTGAGAACATTGAAAGGTACAAATATATAGTTGGAGTTCAGTTCAGAGTGAATGAACATGTGAATGTAATGAGTCATTCAGCTTTGTGACTCGGGTGGTTAAAGTCTCCAGTAAATGAAGCCGTCTCCCTGTCTTTGGTGACAAGGAAGAAATCCTCTCCACATCACGGAAATGTCACCTTTCACCTTTCAGTCTTTTCCACGCGCCATCTGTCCGACTTCCTCTCTGACGAGCTGTGTCACCAAATTATCCCAACAGCTGTTACTCAAACACAAACTGTACAGGTGTTCCCTACTGAAAGGATGTGATGAACCGAGTACGGCCATCCTATCCTACAAGTCTAACCCCCGACTGGAAACACAAGTTCATGCAGGCTATTTCAGTGGTCAAATGTAAAGAAGCAGCTGTTTTCCTGTGCAGGTATGTTTAGAAATGCTCTGGTAATGAGATCAACATCTCTTGCGTGTTGAGTTAATCCTGTTTGAGGGCCAGCGAGGTCATCAGTCAAATCCCCATAAGAGCAGACGGTGGCAGAGCGGAGGTGTATGCTGGTGCACACGCTGCAGGACTGCAGGCAATACGGAACGAATGGACTCTGCTACACTTTACAGCTTCGACAAATGATACCACCACTTGACTGCGTCTACAGGAGACATCACTTGCTGGTGAGTCCCATTGTTTCTTTAAGGCATGTACAGTATATTACATATACTACTACTATTATATACACTATTTTAAAATGTGGCAGCATTGGTAACAAGGATACTCTAGTTTGATTGTACATTTATGTTGATAATGTTTGAGTGCTTTTTGTTGATTGGCATTTAAAAGAATAAGGGCCACATGAGAAAATAATTCTGTTAATGCTGATATTATTCTTTGTTGACATTGTTATTCTGAGTATTTGCACACAAAAGTTGTATTTCTGGTGTAAATAAAAAATAGGCAACACTGACCTTTGACCTGGACATAGCGTACAGGATTACACACTGATGTCTGGACTCTTTCGCTCGCAGAGCCCGGGAAACGCCGCCCGATAACGCCACAGACGACGCCAGCGCAAAAGACACCTTTTCGGAAATGGACTCCCTCATGTCGCTGGGCGCGCCCCTGAAGCAGTTCACCAGCTGCGTGTCGGGGAAAAGCGCCCCGGCCAAGAGAGCGGCCGAGAGGAGCCAGTCCGTCCGCAGAAACAGCTTCACCCGCAGGAAGAGCGTCAGCAGGAGGAGAAGCCTTCCCTGCAGCGGCCAGAAAGTCCCGGACTCGTGGCTCAGAATGTACCAGGCTGACCTAAAGAGAGAAAGGTAGTGTGGCTAACAACACATCCAAACATGTCCATTCGTGGTTTGTTTTACAGTCATCAGCTCTAAACCTGGCGTCCTTAGTGATATTTCGTCATCCAATACTTTTCTGAGAGCATGTAAGAAATAGAAGTGTCCAGGTGCTGTCTTGTTATTCAGCCGAGACTCCTGGCCAGACAGACCTGGCTTAATGAGGATGAGGCTGTTCCTCACATGAATAAGCTGCTTGTCCATGTGCCGTGCCTAATTTTGCCCTGTGGTGTTTGCCAAAGAAAACGACAGCAAGCACTCCTGGCCAAGAAGAACGCAGAGAGGTCGGTCAGAAGAACTCACTTCAGGAGCCACCACTGCCTCCCAAGGGTAAGTGAGCCGCATAATCAAACCGCAAAGATTGTTTGCTTGTTCATTGTACGAATGTAACAGTTGTCTCCCTCTTTTCCACACGCAGCAGACCACCGCGGCCAGGAAACCAGCCCCAGCCAAGGACGATTCCTTCTTTGGAGCCTTCCAAGGCCTCAGTCTGGACGGACTGGTGGGAGGTGGTACTGGAGCTCCTGCTGTCGCTGCTTCCGGAGGAGATCAGTGCAAAGTCATGTGACCCTTAACCTCTGAGGACAATCTGACTGTGTGAATGATCCTCATGCTCGAGGAACTTGAAGGACAAAGAGCTCACGGAGGAAGGGTGACGTGAGTTGAGAATAAAACGCAGGCTTTCACCTTTTTGCTTTTATAACCCAAGAAAAGCGGGACGGATGGCAGTCTTCATTTCTTTCATTTTTGAAAAAGTTAGTATTGCTTGTTCTTGACTGTTATGTTTTGCAAACGGCACTCTGTATCAGTCTTTGCTCCATTTGTGTTTACCTGTCTGCCGGATGAGCAGAACAGTTTTTTTGAAATATGCAAATATCTACTGACATGACGTCTGTGAATGACTTCTATCCATCCAGTGTACTGCTGAGCTGGCTTCATTTTATGGAATCTAAAGCAGGTACAATTATTTTATTCAATAAAAAAACCCCAAAAACAAATCATGTGTAACAAACACCAGTCAGGTGTTTGGTGTTTTTATTGAAACTATTTTAATTAATACATTGAAGACATGCAGAACTAAGGAGGGCATTGTCGTGAACTGGCTCACTGTTCAGACAAACTTGCATTCGTACTGAAGATTTCTGTGAACCGGTGGGATGTTCCTGTTATATTTATTTCAAGGTAGTGCGTGTAAATGCGTTCAGTACTGTACTGGCTGATAAAGTGATCAATATGTGCAACCAGATCCTCAAAAACAATAATACCACGTACCTTTAGATATCAGCTATTCAACTCTCCTGCAAAGCTTGGACTCCGCTTTGTAGACAACTCTGCAGTAGGCTTGTTAAGACCAAGCTTTATTTTTGTTTTTAAAAAATAAAGACAAACCACATTGTTTCTCAGGTGCAGATGCATCATTTCTCTTTTTTACATGAGGCAGGTATGATCTCAGGGTCCAGATCACAAATATGTACATTAGAAAACCAAGTACAAAACTACGTTTGTCAGGGTCAGGATGAGGAAGTTGTGGGACGTCCAGTGTCCCCGATGACTGTGTGATGACGACTACACGGCTGACTGCAGGCGACGAGATGACGATACACAGAACTGGGGTTTTTATAACAGTGAGTTTAATCTAATCAAGTCCCATTTTACAGCATCATTCCCTCTGTTCCATCTTGACTTTTGGAGGCTTGAGGAAGGACCTGTTCTTTTTCTCTTTGCCCTTCTTGCCTTTGGACTGAAAGGTCCTCCAACTGTCCACGCGCCCATCTCGTGTTTCCTGACAAAGGTGTTGCAAAAAAACAACAAAAAAAACACCCCCATCATTTAAGAAAATGTCAAAAGCGAGGTCATTGGGTTTTTCCATTTATAAGCAAGTAACCAGAGTTTTGGAGGAACGCACCTCAAAGTTTTTCTGCCATTCTCTGTCTCGCTTTGCTTTCTCTGCTGCCTCGATTTCTTCCTCTCTTGCCCTTTTTCTGGTAAATTAAGAGAAATCCATGACATTCTGAATGAATACATGTTGCAATAGCGAAATCTGTAACAATATTTGAATCAGATATTAGAATCACATCATTTGGACATTTAAATAAAGGGGTGAAGGCAAGTTTAAAAACAAGTGTTATAGAGCAGAAACGAGGTTGTAAATGTTCTGCGTGCCATTTACCTTTCATGCATGTCCTTTGCTTCCCTTTCCTTCCTCTTGATTTCAAGCTCCGCAAACAGCTTCATGGTCTGTTTGTACACCGCTTGCCTGAACTGGAAAAGGACAAAAATGTATAATAAATCATGGATAACCCATATATATATATTAATGGACAGGACCATGACAAAAATGTGCTATTAACATTGTAAAAATCCTATTTGTGTAAATTAATCAAACTGAAAATATTGTTTAAATAAAAAGACAATGCATTGCCATTTCATCACAATTGATGCATTATATATATTTTAAAAAACTAAACGTTTTGACAGCTACAGTATATCCAATTACATGGCCAATAACACAGCAATTACCACCTTAACTGAAATAATTAATCGATTTTTTTATATTCAAATACTTTTGTTCATTTAAGTAAGATTATACTTTTATTTTCAACACTCTCCCAGTGCGTACATCTATAAGTCTGACTTACAACTTCAGGGTCATCCTCCTCCACATCCAATATTTTCCCATCCTTCTTCAACTGTTTCTTTTTCTCCTTCACCTGTAAGTAAGTGTTGGCAGATGAGTAACAAGGAGGCCCAGAATGTGTGAAAGGTGAGCGAGCGGCTTAAACACTCACCATATGCTCCACATATTCCTTTCCTGCATGGATCACATCTAAGGCTCTTTTCTTCTGTTCCGGTTCTAGTAGGAGTTTGTACGCCTTGTCCACGGCTAGAACACGGTGAGACAGTCAGGTGAAATTAAACCGGACAACACAATTGAGTTTAAAGTTCCTCGGTATAATGATGGCCAGCGTATATTTATGGCATGTGCGTAATCGGGGATGTAAGGACTTTACCTTCAAAGGCTTTCTGTGCTCTCTCTTGATCATCCTGATTTTTGTCTGGATGGACCAAAATGGACAACTGCACAGTTAAAGAAACCAAATATTAGTTATTCAGAAACAAACAACAAACACGATGGCTAATTACATCGTGTTATCACAATTATCTTCTTTTTGCTTACCGCCCGGAATCTTTTTTTCAATTCGTCATCTGTTGCTTCTGGATCAATTTGCAGCACCTGAACGTGATGTGAACATTGGTAGGTTTTATTCTCCACAAGCATCTTCACAAAAGTGTCAGTATAAGATAATGATTATGCTGCTATCCAATTGTTATGACAGTAATGGTGGCAACATTATCATGTTCTGATGAGGGCTTTGCATCATTAGATTGTAGCCTAACTGATTGTCAATAAAATTCACCCCAGAGATCAGCACGAGGTAATACTTTTGCTGTGTTTTGCCTCCCCCTTTTCTCGGATTTGGTTTTTGGGAAATACAGACAGTGGCAACATTATGGAGGAGACAACACCAATATTGAAATAAGAATTTCTGACCAATTAAGTCAGAAATAAGATTTCAGTTTCATTCATTGTATTTTCATTATTATTTTTTTAAAGCTTGTTTTTATAACTTGATGAATGCCACCCAACAGTATTTTTTTGTCATTTATGAACTGACAAAACGATGAATACATACATTAACGACATCTGCACACTTACCTCAAAGGGATTGAGATTGAAGTAGGACGCGCCAGGTCTGAGCAGTCTTTCAATCTGCTGCTTGGAGGTTAACACAGAGTCTCTCTTCTCAATCTGCTTCACCTGTCAAACACGCATGATGACCACGACAACGTTCAACATCCAACCAAAGTCAAACTGCAACGTCCATCTGAAAACAGCACTTCATGGGGATGTTCTTGATGTGCGTGCACAGCCTGCGTACAGGAGTGAAATGTGGCAAAGCAGAAGGTTGCTCTACGTGTTTTCTGAGAGCCCGTCCTCATTGATCTGATCATTAAGATATGTTGTGACTGGTTAAAGCGTAGTTACACTGCACTGCGATTCATAGAACTGCCAGATAAAAAGGCTAACAGCACCTGCCTTGAGAGCAATTCATATTTATCCAACTGTAATTTAGTTTAAGTGACTTGTGGCGAGAAAGTGAAACAAAAAACATAAACGATCTTTGGTGGCGTCTTAATAACACTACAAAGACGAAGCTGCTCACACAACATCTCAGTGCACGTTAGCTTCTTGTCGTTAGCTGATGCTCATGTCATGCGAGGCCTCGTAGGCGATAAACACGAGAACCGTTCAGAAAGAGACTTCAGCCAATGTACGGAGAAAGACCGACACTTCCAAAACACATACACTCTCATAAATTGTATCGTACCTCCGAGATAAAGGTTTGAAATAATTCATCCGACATATTCTGAGATGAAGGCTCTCCTCCGGCGGCCGCCATCTTCCCCCTGGTTTACGTCTGACGTAGTAGTATCACGTGACCATACAGTTCATTTAATGCAAATTGTTCTTTTGCTACACAAAGTTTATCAGTGCGTGCTCCATACATAACAAAAGAACATCTTCATACCACTAATTTACGTCAATAATATGTATAATCGATTTAAACTGGAACAAAACAAAAAACCGCACGGTTATTTTTAGAATAGCTATAGAAAATTAAACTATTAACCTACATTAGATCGAATGAACTGCTAAAAGACAACCTGCGAATTATCTGTACGGAGGGCGGAAAACGTTCAACTTAATTCGTAAAAGAAGGAGACGTATTTCTTAATTTCCCCCTCAATTAATCACATAGCATGTCTTATTTTGAAAAGCCAGGAATCGAATGAGAATAACTTCCGCTTCGACGTGGGGCACGGTGCCTGTTATTTTCGTTAGTATTAAATTGAGAAAAACGCAGACTATCAAACGGGTCAACACACACAATAAGACTGCACGTATCTCATCAAATGTCATTTTACAGAGCAGATTGGCTTGCGATTTGTCGAAGAAACCCCGAAAAGTTTACGTATCGTTTAATTTCACGCAGAAAAACAACCGAGCTTTGAATTGCGTTTCTCTGGCATATCACGCCTCGTAACCTGCTCAAACATTTCCTGTAAGGTTCCTTGCGTTCAACCAAAGCTCCCTCGACGTCTGGCGCTTTTGATTACGGCCTGCTCAGCTGCCTAGAAATACATTTTTGCCCGATGGCCAACAAACTTGTTTAAGTTACATAATTGAGCCCGAGTTTTAAGGCGTGCAGCCCTATTTCGTTTATAGTTGAGGCGGGAAGGGGCGAGCGCAGTGAACCGGACTGGCACATGTAGGCCACAGACAGGTTACAGTGGCCCACCCATTATGTTTACATCCACACCCCCCATTTCCATCTGTTTGACTGGTGAAGTTTGCGAGAAACACGTTTATCATTTACTGCAGGAACCAGTACTGAACTTCATAATGACTCAAGTAAAAGTTGTGCACATAAAGTTATTATGTTTGTACATGAAATATCAACAAGTCCACCATAATATAACAAGTAGTTAAAAGAAACTGCAAATATGCATTCACAAACACATTTACTTGGGTAATGACATGTATTGAACAATCAAAAGCAACACATCATTTCCCTTTACAGTAATGGATCTTTCGAGCTGGACAAGGGAGCGGCCGTCTGCTGGATGGAGGGCTCTGGACCGTGACATGTCCATCAACTGTATCCTCCTACGCTTCTGCAGCAAGTGAACACAGATTAAACATTAGATGTGCTACACAGGCGGTGTTGTAAATGCTCTACGCTTCACACCTCATGAACGTTTGCTCCCATCTTCAGTCATAAACACCCTGAAGATGCACTAATCCACCTTTATTACTCACCTGTGCCTTCTGCCGAGCGTTCCAACGAGTACTGGACCTCATGTGTGCGGCCCAGTAGTGTGAAACCCTGTGATGGGGTCTGGCTCGCAGTCTCCTGACTCGGAACTAGAAAGAAGGGCCACACAGACACGGGCAATTTCTAAGCATTAGCATGACCATCGACACCAACAGCACGACGAGAAAGACCGACTCTATTCTCTTTAATATGATGGAATAAATATGTAGCTGAAAACGTGTGTGTGGCATATTTGTGACTTGACACCCAGTTATAATCTGAAAAACCAATTTACAGAACTTACTGACTCTTGGAAGAGGTCACCAAGAGACAACTAGGACAACAAACATTACGTTTTAAAATATAACAGAACGTTAAGAGAGCCATGTTGAGACTTTCTGAGCATTAGTTCAGATAATGAACAATCTTACCAATCAGTCCCTTCCATTAGTGTGAACTCATTCACAGGGACGGGGGGGGGGGGGGGGCAACTACATTTAAAGAGGGGTGAAAAGAGGTAAAAAAAAGAAAAAAAAATTTTGAAAATAAAAAAATTAAAAATA
>JAVQJD010007685.1:0-38493 GCA_036023655.1 Nannoperca australis
CACACACACACACACACACACACACACACACACACACACACACACACACACACACACACACAATGTCTGGCAGGCCCAGAGAGACAGATTTGTTGTGATGGGTCTGAGTTAGCCATGCGTGAGGAGCCAATAGGATGTTTTCATCTCTAGGAGAGGTGCACTGATAACAGACACAGTGGTAACCTCAACAGGTCAGTCAAACACATCTGCTTTACCTGAAGTGTCTCCTCAAACCAGGCATTGAACATGTTACAAACACGTTCAATGAGAGAGATTGTTTTTTAAATGACTGCAGTATATCTTCAACGCAAGGAGCAAGAACAATTTTACTTTACTCCTTAAACTCATAAAATCAAAGATGCTCTTTCTAATTTATTGTTCCTACGAGAAAACATGGGAACTGGAGACCTCGCTGCAACAGAAAAGGTAAACACCAGTTTGAAGCTTTTAAGGAGACCGAAACATTTACGGCAAGATGACAAAAGATTCATCAAAGTGTCAGCAAATCCTGTGGGAATGAGAAACTACAGCTCTTGTATTGTGCACGATGCGAGCGAAGATAAGCGAGCAAGAATCCAGTCTGAACAGGAGAAATGATGTCATCCTTCGCACAAAAAGCTCAGACTCAATGCTTTTTTTGACATAGCATTGCTTACATGAAACTCTACCTGATGACTAATCAGACATAAATGCCAACGACAAACCAACGTTTGAATTCGGATGTACAAAATATATGTTGTGTGACATGTGTTATATGTTTATACATAATTGTATTAAGCCAGCAAAAGGTACATCTTTATCTATATATGCTTGTTATTATTTCATCTGCTTATGTACAGCAAGTTGCACACAATAAAAATTCATTATATTTGTGTTATAAGATTGTAAAACCCCTCCCACAAACACTGATTGTCCAATCATAGATTAACAACTAGGCACAGCATGCCTGTCTAACTTTGGATACACATACTCTGTCTTTTAAGAGTTTAGAGGGTAATGTTTTTTTTTTGCTACAAACATTAGCATGTGTGGCTACAGTAGTAACATAACCCAGTGTAGCTTTCCATGCAAAGGAGCATTTAATTAGCTAACCGCATTATTTTGTGGTTACAGGTTACGATTAAAAAAGCTCTGTACAAGACTAGCAAATGAACTGTGTGAAAGCCAATTCTATTGAGACATTAAGAATGACAACATACTGTTATAATAAAAACAAGTGTGTGTTTGAAATATAAGGCTAAGTCCAAGTCTTCCACGTGGATCATCAGTTGCAAAATCAACACTTGCCAGGCAGCTTTTCTATCTCTGTCTGAAATCGAGAAATGAAATCCTCCATTTTTAACCAGTTGCTGTTAAGTTCTCCAGCAGAACCAATGTGTCTCTGGGGATTTTGAAAGCCCAGGACACAGAAAACTAGTGATGAGTGAACCAGCTGTCCTTTCTGCCTCTTAAGCCCCATGTGGAAGTGCACACACACACAGCTACCTCTCATCTGCCTTTCTGCTTCCCTGATCTCCCACTTGTTTAATGTGTGTCTGCTTGGAGGGAACAAAGTAATCTTACTTCAATGTCAAAATGTGACGTATCCACTCTTATCCATCTCCTCTCCCGAGTGTACAAGCTCCAGTCTTGGGAAACACAATATCACGTCAAAACAGTAGAAGAACAGAAATAAGTTATGTGCTGAAAGTGCCTGGGATCCCTTGAAAGTTCTCGGTGACATAAAAAAAAAAGATGACGTTCCTCTGTTTTCTTTTACAACAGGCAGCTGGTGTTGGCTCGGTGATCCTTGAGATAATTGGTTTTGTTTGCAGGCGCTGAATCATTTTTTCATCCTTTTTTTCCTTTTTATCACATTGTGGTTTAATGCCTCACTACAGCTCTGTGACTCCTACATGTTGCAAAAATATGATGTCAAAGACTGGAAGTATTATTTCACTAACTCCTCGCTTTTGTTCCAACACCACACTATGCACTTATCTGCACGTACTCTATGAGTGAAAATGACTGCCCTCCTGCTGTTATTACTACTGCAGGCAGCAGCAGCTTTTTTTAGACCATGGATGTATACATATTTCTTAGCAAAAGTGTAAACTTTGGTGCCACAGGTGTTACTCAACATACTCACACAATTCCAATTCATGCTCTTTCCAGAAAATGACATTCATTTTTGTATAACAAGTCCCCCCCCCCCCAAGTCCACATGCTTTGGTTATAGTTAAAGATTCTGTTCAGGAAGTTCAGTGAGAACATTAATGCAGGTCATAAATCAGCCGCTCACTGCTGGATTATTGAAGAACATCCTATGAAGCAGGAGTTTGGAACGTGTCCAATTCATGAACCAAGAACTGCCCAGCTCTTGCTCTGCCCAGGCTCTGCTTGACATTTGTCTGTTTTGGCTTCTTGTAGGCCAGTATCACACTGCAACCAAAACTTTTGCATTGCCTTTCAAATGCTTTTTCTGCCCCTTTCTCTCTCTCTCTTGCTCTCTCTCTCTTTTTAATTTACTGGTCACAGTTAGAAGTCAGCCAAGTGGGACTTGGTCAGTAATTGGAGTCTCTGCAGTGACTGCTTACAGCACAGCTCCAAACGATGCACTGGGGAGATTTCCTAGGGAAAACTCAGTAAGCTCTTCACACTTAAGTGTAGTCATCATTAGGATTTTTCCACTGTAGTGAACAGCACACTACTTCTTGGCAACGCCTTCAAACAGGCAAAAGTAAAAAAAAATACTAGCATTGTTCGCTTTTGGGTGTATTTCACCTCTATTTTAAATGATCCTTCATTCATTTCCCACGGCGCGGCATTGTTGTTCAAAGTGGGTCAAGGTCCTTTCCATTCACAACACTGTCTTTTCCCAGTCTATCAGTGGTTACAGACATACAAACACAATCGTTTACTCCTGCTGTTCTGTTTATTTCCACTTTGACTTTTATGGCAATAACAAAGGAGTTATGATTAAAATGAACTTGCCTTGTCTTGATTATGTTTATGTGAGAACAGGATGGAGTTTCAAACTAAAAACTGTTGGACTTATAAGTGGCAGATGAGGTGCATATCTTTTGAATATACACTAATAATATTAGGCTTATTTAAAGTAATTCTCAAGCCTCAGCGTGTATTGTAGCATACAAACCCCTCTCCTGCCAGCTTGCTATGTTTTCCAACCCCATTCCTGCTTTAGGCCATTTACAACATTCACAGAATGAGAGAGATGTTGGAAAACCACTTACGATGCTGTCTGAAATCTTTATGTTGCATTTGGAGTCTTCAAAACACAAAATTATGAGATTAAATATGTGCAAATGGCAAAGTGGTAAGTGTATGCTGATAGTACAGTTATCCAAGAGGAGCAGTCATCACAAAGTAACATGTAACTCTAACTGGACCAATCTCCTCCTGGTTACTGAAGCCATGTGCTGTTTTATTTACAAAGACCTCTAATACAGTGTTACTGGAAATATCAAAACCACCTTGCTAACCAATTTTCTGAGGTAAACCCTGAAGACACGTTCCCGAAAAACTCCACATTAAGAACTAAAACTACATAAAATATGACAAGTTAGCTAATTATCATGTTGGTGTCAGTGGTAACAGTCTATGGCTGACATTAAGTTTGGAATGTATTTAAGATCTAACTTGAACACACTGGCTGCATATCTGTTTTACATCCTCTGCTTGGTCAGACATAATTCACTGAGCAGCGCTTGAGTAATAAAATGCATTAAGCAGCGATGCCCCCTCCCACTTTAAAGATTATGCGCTTACCTCAGAGCCCACTGGGCACCAAAGTGAGAGCATAAACAAAGTGTTAATTGCAAAGAATGGATTCACTGCCAGGTCAGCGGTATGGCAGCAATGCTGCTACTCCACAAAGGTCTGACCCCCTCTGGCTGACACAGAAAACAGTCTGCAGATTCCGTGTGAAGGAAAAAAGATGAAAGGGAATTCAGTCCAAACTGCCTCTCAAACATTTATATTGTTCTGCCTCCTGAGATCTGTCAAAACTCAGAAAAGTGAGCTCAGGCCTCCACTCTGCAGAGAACAGATCCCATCGGTGTAGGTATAGCTCTCAGGAGGGGGAGTATACATTTCAACCTTAAGATGCTGCTTCTGGAGCGCAACATATAGAGTATGACAACCAGACCACACCGTGAATCATGGCTGGTTGCGATCATTTCCTGATTAAGAGCCCGGAAAAATTCAGACCCCACTCACACCTGGTAACGCACACTGAGAGTCCTGACACGCAGGCACTTGGGTGACATTGTGATGAATGGGTAAGTGATGAAACACAGAGGCTTCGTGACCCCCCAACAAACAGTGACGCCGCCCCTCAGGAGGACAGAATGTATTACATTCACAGCCTCCGGCCTTGGAAAGATGTCAACATGATATAGCAAAACTGCAGAGAGCCCAGCACGTTGTTCGATTAAGTTTTGTTTGCTTCACCAGTGCTGACAGTTTCATGTTCGCTATTAAGCCAAGGAGGTTACGTATGATACTGAAACCTCCTGCAAGAAAATGCTATTGAGCTGCTTGAAATCCAAGACGCTTTCACCATCTAACTAAGACAACTCCTTGTCTGTGGTCATTGGAGGGAAGGAAGCAGATGAGATGATTGGCTGCTGAGGGGCCAATGTTGCCTAATTAAAACAGGAAGAGTGATGACTCGGCTCATCCTCAGTGAGTTATCGTGTTCTGGGCGTCTCACTACGCAGTGACTCAGCTCTCTATTCCTCTAGATAGTGAGCCCGTGGCTCAGGCGCACTGACAGGACAGTTCCCTGCATGTTCAGAATGGTGCCACCTCTACAACGCACACCGCCCACCCCGCATCATCAAGACACTGTAGAGCACAACTTGTTATGAAACAGCCATGATGATGCAACACTGGGAGCATTGCTGCCTTAAAGAGTACAAACAAAACATTTGGCTGTGGACTGGCATATAACTCCCCTCTGCTGAAGATTTAGTGCTCTGTGATCGAATCTTAGCCTGCGCAGGAAGTGGTGGGCGATTTTTGAGATTTTTGAGGTGTAAAAAGAATGTTGCTGGTACAAAATGTCCATAATTCATGGGCTATTTAAGGGCTGCTCTTGGTCTACATAATGCTTAATGAGTTGGGGTGTATTTAAACAAGAGGGTCAACCCAGTCACATTAATGCAGTCCACTGCTGGTGGCACTGAACCGCGAAACTTGACATTAATCCTGAGGGTAATGTGGCCCTTCCTGTGGCTAATGAAATCTGAAGCTTTTAAATGGCTGCACCTAATGACACTCCCTAACAGTTTTTGAATTAAGCAGCCATGACTGCTGGGACTGGACTAAATAGCACACAGATGGCATACACCAAAGTTTTGTCCACCCACCCCCATCGTTGTTTGCCCTTAGGCTGTTGCATGTGATGCCGTACCTGCTAGAGCATTAAAGCAGCAGAAGATTTTGAATTAGACAACAGAAAACCTCAACTTAGCTTTGATCAACAGTAAACTATGTGATTTGTGGATCATTTTAGGTAGAATTTTCAATGATCACCATAGATGGAACTACTACGAACATGCACATACACAACCTTTATTGTTTTGATCAAATTAAAGATACCCTTTGGAGTTTTGCTGTAAACAAACATGTTATGTTTCTCACTAAAACACAAGGTAACATTGAGGGCTAATAAACATGTCTTTTGCAAAGACATCTTAATGATTTATTGTTGGCAACTGTTGATCAGTGGAATAGCATGAGACTCAGGAATGTGTATTGTTCAGTATTTGCATTCATGCATCATGCATGTGCAATGGAAACAAACTAAATAGGGACCCGCTCATTAAAACATTGCTCAAAAACACCACAAGTAGTTAAAAACTGCACACGGTACTTTTACATTGCAAATAATCATTCACAGGAGATACTAAAAACTTACGATAACAAATAGTTAAAAATAGTAAAGATTTTTTAAGTCTCAGTTGAACCTAATGAAATCTAATAGTACTAAACAGTTGTGTTTATGTATAGTATATACAGTAACCAATATGTTTTCAGACTCTCAAAGCCTTTATCATCACATCTAAATTGATACTGTAAATGCCAGAAGACAACAAACAAACACGACAATGGGTTTGTTTCAATTCAAATATTCAAATACTTTTGGATTACGTCACATTATGTTGAGAATCAAGCATTTTACAAGGATTATATTCAAATTCAAGCATCTTCCAAACTTTCAAGACTTTGTACAAATCCTGTTACTCTACTCTGAGTCATGTTCACAGATGTATTATGAAAGTCTCCTCCTCCTCTCCAATATGGCACCCATTCATTCCAATGAAAACTGCTCACCCAGCACATATGCCAAAAGAATGTCTCTGCCATCTTTACATTGAGATGATTTCCCGCACATAAAAGTAGCTTTGTGTTTGCAGATTGAAATGTCCTGTCAACATTTTTATGGATGTGTTTTTTATAATGATGGTCTATAGGGAAAGGCGTTTGGGGCCACTGAGACTTCTTTATTAATAATACCCTGGTTGGCCACTGGTCAAAATCTTGATCACTGATGGTCGAAAATTCTTCATTATATATTAAATTCTCCTAACCCTAACCCATCAGTAAAAATAGACGGCGGAAAAGAGGGATTCTGTTTCATTATTTCTTTTCTCAGCAAGCATTCACCATCTGAATGTGTTTAAGGAAAAATTGGACAGGTGGTACAAAAAAGAAAATATACAATACCAGTCCTACACGTAATCTAATACAGAATAGTACATCTCCTGCTATTCTGTTGATTTGCTCCTCACTGGTGCCTCAGTGTTTTCACCAGAGTAGAGTCTTGACTCCGGCTGGAGAGCTGAGAAAAGGGAGTATTGGACATTTAATTGCCAAAGATCTACAGGAATGATATTATAATGGATTAACTGATGAAAGATGTAAATTGTATCATAAAATACATGAAAGATTATACTATATTTTATTAACAACAGCATGTGGTTCTCTCATGTCACAAAATTATTGTTTTGCATTATCTTTAGTCATGATGCCAGGCAATCAGCCTTCTTCAACAGACATTAAATCCAGCCACACTTCTCTGAGGACAGTTGAGCTTGTCACAGCTGGGCGCAAACATGAAATTTGAAAGCACATAATTGCTGATTTGATTGCTCCAAATATGTGCTGCGTGCAATCTTCCCAAACCAAATAAATCAATTAATTTACAAACTGCCAACTGCAGAGAGAGCGGTCTCTCTTGGACGTTTTCTGAAGCAGTGCCACGGTGAATAAACATCTGCAGAAAACAGCTCAAACCCATTTCTTTCATGTGCAACAAATAAACTGTTCCAGCAAGCCACAGAGGCGCACTGCAACATGCTGCCAAGGGAGACAAAGTGTGAAAACGTCTTTATATGGGTAGAAAACGCATCACAAAACCAGAAAATAGAGCTTATGTCGCACACTTAAATTATATCGTACAGAGACATTTTTCCAGAAATTTCAATATGATACATTTTATTCTTTTGCTCACACAGCTGCTTCTCTATATTATTAATCTTCACAGATAAGAAATAACTCAGACATGTGGAAACTTCCCACTTGGGTAAAACCACATAACAGAAAGTTTTACAAACATCACCACAATTTGGAGAATCAAGGCTTTCAGACAATAGCAGCTTCACTTTCACTGCACTGTACGCTTTACAGTGACACCCAACATGGAGCATGTCAGCCTTATCTCAGCTGAAGAACCTCCCACAGCGCAAAGCAGGCTCAGTGTCAAGATAATGAACGAGCACTGAGGGGCCCGACCACTCATTTGATCACAAACACATCAGGACAAGCAGGGCAGAATGCTTCAGCCTGTCTGTGCTCATTTAAACCAGTTGGAGTGGTGATCAGAGAGGAGAATGTGCTGCCATCTTGGACACCTCGGCCCACCGAGCATCATCTGCTGTTTTCCCAGGGTAACTGTGTCACCACCCCACCGCTTTGAGGGTTCAGTCAGCTTTGGTGCTGGTGCTGAAATCCAGGCAAGCAGATACTGAACCACTCAACCACGAACAGTGTTAAAAAAATGAATTAGTTACAGAATGAGGGCGAACATGAGGGGGATCATATCGCAAGTGTCCAAATCATTTCAGTTTGTTTGTTTGTTTTAAAACAGAAGAATTGACAGTAACAAATGCAATGAAATAATTACATACATATTCAAAAGGAGGATCTGGTGTTGCAGTGTGGCAGTGTCTTTAGGAATGGCTGCAATAATTAAATGGAAATGGATTATGTTAAGTTTGACTAAAAACAATTGGCACACAGGTGGTAGAAATAATGTGATGTACTGTAAGTGTCTGTGTATTGAATGGGCAACTTCAACTGTAGTAATCTGGGTTTAACCCTATGAGTCTTTTTACAAAAACCACACTGTCTCTGTTACCTAAAAATAACATTTAACCCAAGGATCCCCTCTCAGTTTGATTAACTCAGACTTGCGAAGTATCATATTAACTTCGGATAAACTTTGAAATCCATGTTTTTACAAAAAGGACTGTTGATTCTGTCCCCAACACATTAGAAAGGGGTCTCTTAATTGGCCAGTATGAACAGGAGGAAAGAAAACATTATTGCAGGTCTGTAGTGGCATGCAAACTCTCGCTGCTGACCAAGTCACACATGTGAAACACCCATTCACCGCCGCAACTGCCACATCGCTACTTTTCCTCACTACATGCACTGTATCTCTGCAATGGTACTCAACGATGGCATTAAACATAAATTGTGGGGTGCAGGAACATCCAATATGTTGCAATTCCTAGGTATACCAGGCTGCCCAACCAGACTGCAGAACCAAATGACTGTGATCAGGGTGGTGAGGTAGGCGTCTTTGGGTTCATCTGTCAAGTTCGTAGTGTGCTTCAAAGGTTTGATAAGAATGTTAAATGATTCCAACAGCTGAAACCTGAAGCTGGAGAAGCAGACGTCAACATACAGTACAGCCAGATCCGTAACACACCGCAGAGAAGTACAAATACCATGCTGGTCATCAGAGTCACACTCATAACTTTATAACATCAAAGAACCGACTGACCAACTTAGTATTTACTACAAGTAGTAATTATTTTGGTTTGAGTGCACTGATTTCTTTTCCTTCTAGATTTCTAATCAGTAAATATGACTTTAATGTGTCAACAAGTTTAATGTGCTTTATGTGCTTAATGTGCTTAATGTGCTTTTAAAAAAGTATTCCTCGTGCCTTTTTTTACATGTTAACTTTTTCCCTATAGTGTTGAGCTGTTTGGAGTGGAGACCTTGATTACTGCAGTTTAAAATAACTGAACACCGGGAATTTAAAGCTGGTCGAGTCTGTGGGGAGGCTAAAAAGTGCTGCGCAACAACCACAAAAGATTTTCTCAAAACTACTTTTGAAAGTCCCCTGAAGCAACTGACTCCAAGTCAGTGATTTGAAAGAATGTGCAATATATATACAGGCATTTTTAGAATTTACTTCAGATGGATTCCCTTTTTCTCAAAATAAAGCATCAACAAATGTTTTAGTAATTTGTTACAGTGAAAATGTGTTAAATGTATGTAGCTATGTGTTGACATCACAGGACTGAAAGACTGCTCTGGTGTGAAAGACTCCAGCCTCCCGGTGTTGATATGTGAGTGCATGTGTATTTGTGTTTTGTGAGTTGTGGGGAGAGTTTATACTAAGGCATTTGCCATTTCTTGGGCCGTGTCAGATCTTATGCCAGAAAAACAATGTCTGGCAGTTAGTGAAACCAAATAGCAGGAACTGTTCAATTGACCCCAAACATAAACCCCAGAGTTAAGGGAGAACGAGTTAAAAAAACGTTATCCTTCTTCTTTAATGGATCACACGTCTGCTTCAGATTTATGGCTGCGTGCATTCATAGATAAAAATGATGTGAAATACAATTCCTAACACCAAACGTCTAGTTGCTACGTAACTGCGAGAGGTCAGGCGTTCCCTGTGAAGAGACGCGGTTCCTTCAGAGACGTCCATTTATCAAGTTCTGCCAACATGCCAAAGTACAAAGGACAGCATATCCTTTGCTGACTCTATTTTCCTTTTTGTTTGTCTTTCTTGTCTCTTTTCTTCTTTCAAACTCTTTAAAGTCGTATTTAACTTACAGCACAAAGAAACAACCATATTTCTTTTTTCCTTTTTTTGTTTTGAATGGCAAGTAAACTTTGTTGCCGGAGAAGCATCACTAACTCTTTCACTTTTCCAATCAATTTTTCGATGCCACCCATAAACAATGTGTCTTACTATTTGTCAAGTAAGAAAACCAAACAGTAGAGGAAATAATTTAAGGAACATGAGCTTTCATTCAACTGTCAGGTGCTCTCCGTCTGCATCTCATTGAGGTGCATATAAAAGCCTGTTTAATGGGTCTCAAAGCTCATGTCGAGAAATGCCCTTCATCTACCCCAACCGAGGCAGGTGGGGACCGGAGTTGCTCACATAAAACAGAAACAAATTATGCTCAGGATACTTGAAGTTCCAAGTACACCATAAAACATAATGTGTCATTAATGAAGTCGCCTTTTCGTGCCCTTTTCCTCTTTCTGTTCATAACAATAGCAGCTGGGGAAATAGTCACCAGATCTGCTTAAAGTTTATAGTCAGTGCAGCCATGAATAATTTACTTTGATTGCACATATCGGAAAAATAAAAAGGGGAATTCTAAAATGTAGCATTGTGGACTTTTTCTTCCCGGAAAGAGCAAAGAGAATTCATAATGGGGGAAGGTGACAAGGCATCAAAGAGAAATTTTACAGACAGATAAGACACAAAAGAACAGCGACTTCAAAACACTGCCAGAGTTTCCCCACTTTGTTCTTTAAGTTACCCTCACTTTTCCTCACTTGCTCACGTTCAACTGACAGAGTCATAAAAAAAGTTCCTTTTCTTCCATTTATTTCCAGCGGCATTTAAAAGTCTTCCAGCCTTACGAAGCACTACACCATTACGCCGTCTACCAGTTTGAAAAAAAATCCATCACAGTAGGAACAAGAGACATTTGGGCTGCTTAATGTCCCAACTGTAATCACCATAATATATTAAACCATTATACTAATCATACCAATAATTAAACATGTCATACATTGTGTTATACATTAATCAAATATTCCTATGCAAGAATCCGTAGTCATCTTCTCTGAGCATATAGCTGGTATTAAGGTTAATTCTGTATCTTAGCACATGAAACATAAGGCTCAGTCACACCAGAAAGTTTCATTTTTCCCATTAATATGCAAACCTATGCAACATTGTGCTCCAAAAGGTAATCAGCTCATGTTCTCTATAGGTGGAAGTTGAGTTGTATGTGACATATGTTTTATTTTGGAGTTATTATTGTGTTCTAAGTAAAGTGTCGACATACACACAATAATCAAGAGGAAAAATTAAATAGTGAGGTGCACAAATGAATACTTCTATAGCAAAGGGCTTTAAGAGTTCAGGTTCTTCTGTTACTGGTAAAAAATAGAGTTTTTATAACAACTGTGACGCTGTTTTCAAAGGAGCACTTCTTTTGCTTCTTAAAACAACTTGTATCAAGGCGGAAGAAATTAGTGATTTCAGTGAAAGGTTCAGTGAGCTGGGTTCCGGCAGACGTTGATCTTCAGCTGCTTCGCTTCACAGTACAGACTCAGGCTTTGTGAGCTTTCAAAGACACCTCATGTCTGTTTTCAGATTCTGTCTTCTCCCCCAGAAAAAACATTTCCTTATCTTTCATCTGTCAAGTCACATTTCTCTGTTTCACTGTATGTCAGCGAGACCAAGCCGCGGCATGCTCGGTCCAGAGTACTTAAAAAAAAAACAGCGCCCATAAGAAGCAAATCAGCCATTTCCAAACTACATGCCACTGTTCAGACAGATTAAACCTGTGATAACTAATAATATTAGAGGGGAAAAGAGCAGTTACCCACTCTGGATACAACCTCCCCCTTGTAACTTGTTTTGACTCTGATCCTCTGTTACAATAAAGGAAGGGTGGATGATCATCATGTCTTCTCTTGAAGAATGCTGTACTCAGGAACCAGGAGATTGGTATTTTTAAGTGCATGGGAGCGTGTGAAAAGCTGGCCTGCCGCCACCAATTCCCCTCTCTGCAGCACATACTAATACACGAGTACAGCAAAGTTAAAGGTGAGGAGTCAAATGAAAGTTTTTGAGGATTGAAAAGGCATTCAGCACTAGCAGTGAAACATAGAGCTCTGAGGGTGATGTCAGAAGCTGCATGGGTATCACCTGCCACCTGGAGAAAACCCTCAGTAGATCTTTATTGCTGATTAGACGGCAGAGAGAGTAGACGGATTCAAAAGACTTCCCTTATTTGTTGTTGTACAATATCTATGGAGAATCTGGATTTGACAGGGTTATGAGGGTGCAAAGCGTGTTTTGTACATGCCCTTTGAGTTTGTTCCCGCCCTTACTGCAAACCAAAGTGCGAAATGTACGGTAAGATACGAGACCGTTTCATGGTTTGGAGACCTACTCTGTGAATAGATATTTTTTTTAAATGCATGCCCTGCAGGTGCAACATCACAGGATAACAATCTGCCCCCTGTACCAGCAAAGCCACTCAGATAGAAGTCACCTGACAAGCATATTATGATTAATAAAACGGCTGGTGAAAAGAGCTCAGTGGAAATAAAAAGTTGCTTTTTTATCTAGGCGGTTACAATGAATTGTCATCTCACAACGCATCTTTCCCCAATCTGCGGGCCACTTAGTTTCCAAAGACTGATGAGCCATATTGGACTGATTATGGAGACAACTGTATGAGAGTCACGCAACACCACAGCATATGGTCCCAGGGGATCATTGTTCTGGCCGATTCAGGAAAAAAGCAGCAGTGAAAACAATTTGGAAGCTCACAATGAAAAATATAATAATTTCTAATAGTTATTTTGGATTTAAAATTACATGACTGAGGATGAATCTGTTAAAGAAGAGAGGGAGGAAAATGAGAAGTTAATTTGTATTTATATGATTTCTGTTATGTAAATTGCTTTCCTCTCTGGTCTGGCAGCGCTCTGATGTCAAGCGTTTGTGATTATTCTCAGTTCAGAGCCTGCCCAACATTAGAGCAGATAAAACCCAGCTGGTGTTCAAATTTAGGGATAAACAGACCTCTCGTCTGTCATAATTTCTTCCCATGGAGACAGCAACTTAATAATTCACTATGTTATCTGCATGGAAAAAATAGAAACTGTTTAATATAATTGTTAACTGCTGCAACAGCAGTTCTTTATAGTCTTTCAGTGTTTGTTAGGAATTCTATCCATGCAAGTATGAAATGAGAGAAAATGGTATATGTGTGTGGTTGCTCTGAGGCAATACCACTACAAATGAGAACCACAGACTGGCAGAAAATTGCTGCCCTATCTTCCAGAGGGCTTTGGCGAGCCCAGAACATTTCTCAGCTGAATTTGCAGTGCTGCTGATAATGTCATGATTAAAGGCAGATAAGTTAATCCAATGTCAAGCCTCTGATTCTTGACATTTCATGATATAAAGCACAGGCTGCCTGAGGGGAGAATCACATGTGTTTAAAGCTTCAGACAAGCAAAACACAGCTCAGACTCACTCATTGATCTTCAAAAAGAAAAAGAAACAAAAAGAAAAGAAAAAATGCAGACGTTGTCCTAATGAAGATGTCACACTTTATTCTCTCATTGCTGATCTCTCCGGAGACGTTAATTAGTAACCACGACCTGATCTCACGTTGACATTCTGCATCCACTCAAGCTGTTGACTGTGACTCTTATCTTGATGGAGGTTTGATTTGTTTTCCATTTTAATAAAGGTGCGCAGTATCTGATGGAAGCTCTGGAAATGGAAATGGAAGCGGAAGCACAGAGTTAACTTTTGCACAACAACAACAACAACAACACGAGCGGCCTGCCACTTTTCATTCAATCAAACAACAATACAAACAAACATCCGCACACTTCATTAGCATTTCAGGAATCAGGAGCTGTATTTAGAGGCGGATGATAAACAGGAAACACATTAATTGTGAATACAGTAAATAATGCAGCAAATCTTTCCTGAGATCAGTGGACTGATTCAGCCACAGCTGAGAGGCCTCCTGTTGACAGTTTCTGCAGTACAGTCTGACTGATATTTCAGAGGAAATGCAAAGATACCTTTTCCATCATCTGTGTTACACATATCTGTGGAATGTTATTTAAAAAATCTGGAAAAGTTGTCATCAGTGTCCGAATCCAGACAAACACCGCATTCCTTCATCAAACACTTCCTGTAAACAGCCAAGTGTTTCCTGTGTTGAGGCACATGTGGCTGTATTGCTGCCCTCTGACTGTTGTGTCCCATGTCGTGTTGCCAGGTCTCGCTCTGTATTCCTAGATGAAAAAAGACAATCCTCCCCTGGCTTACACTCACGTCATGGCACACAGTCTACCGATACTCTCCGAGGAAATACCATCTGTTACATTTTCATTGCAGGCTTTGCTTCAAGCTAAGACAATTAAAGCTAATAGAGTGCAAATGTTTGAGTCCGTACTGCCAACTTTACAATGCCTCGCACTTATCCAAATCCATAGGACATTTTAATGACTGGTAAATCCACAGTCATAAATTAAGTAGCACCTGGATTCAGTACATTCTGGATATTTGCCTCTGTTTCAGTTTTGATACCCACATTAACTGTTCATTTAAAATAACTCTGCAGGCAGTTATCCTACATTGCTTTTAAATTATTCCTGAATGTTGGACTAAATTGAATTTTGAATTACTCCTAACAACTTCTAACTACTAAGTGGGCTGGTAATGGCACTATAATCCCCACTATCTCTCATTATGTACAATTGGAAAGCATTGGTCATGCTTTCTGTCAATGATCAGTGAGCACCTTTGAGAAAATGCTGTGAACAGATTCCTTTAAAGGCACTTGGGCGAATTATCTTTCAGTTAAAAAAAGGACAGGCTTGGATAAGCATCTTTAGCCCCCGGGGGCTTGGCCACCCGTGAGGTGAGAGGATTGCTTCACATGAAGTGAAGGCTTCAAGTGCTGCATGTAAAAATGGAAGGTGCTCTTGTTGTTGGATCTCAAGTGGGTGGCACAGACATGTTGCCCTCTGGGACCCAGGGCCTTAGGGAGACAATGGCCAGGCTGTGTGAAGCGGGAGCTGCAGAGTTGAGGGTCACAGGGCCCCTCTTCTCAGGTCCACACCACTAAAGTGACTGTTTAGTGACAACACATAGAAAAGGGGTTGTGTGGAAGACTATGGTGGGGGGTTTGTGTCTGGAGGTTGTGAGCAAAGGCGGTCCATCCATCATGTGTCACTTCAGCCCTTTGGGGACTCAGATCTATGGGCTCAAAGTGAACTGAAACCAGATCAACAATATGTCATAAAAACACCTATATTTAAGATGATTCAATTATACGTTAGTTTCACTCACTTACACGTATTTAACCACTGTGGTGATTCATTCTTTCACATTTATTAGTTTTACTGAGGGTTGTTGGACCATATCTGCAGACTGTTATGGGGTGGAGTATAAAATGTCGTAATAGGGTGGAGTTCAATGTTTCTTTTACATAATCTGTATGCATAGTTTCAAACATACTAAATTTATGGTCCTTCCTAAACGATTTTCTTCTCAAAAGGCGGTGTAGAAAACTTGTCTCATTGATGTTGCTCTATGGCTACACGCGATAAGAAAACTTGTTGTACTTTGAGTGCCTGCTTACAGTTCTCACAATTCACAGCAAGAAATGTAACCTTTCCTGTTTATTGTGTGTTTATTGTGTCCATAGAAAGAATATAATCTGTGTAACAAAATAAAACAAATGACTTCAGGGGCAGTTGGAACAAATAGTGCAGGCGATGAGATCGGGCAGAGTCTGATAAGTTTTTTCCTGCGGTTAACTCCCAGTGTCACGGGCACTAACTTCAAACGGCGCGAATGATTTAAGCCATACCTTCACCGCCACTGTGGGTAAAGAATAGTGTGAGGAAGAAAAGTCTATACAGCTGGCGTAGATACAAAAGCAGGAAAGCATGAACCTCATCTCGCACCTTCCCTTCTTTCATCTACTTCCCTTAATAAGCTGGTATTTTGATTCCTGGATTGCTGGCAAGCAGCCCTGTTTGCAATTCAAAGAGTTTTCAACAAGAGCATCTGTTTGGGTATTATCATAAACCTGCATGCACCCCCACCCTTCACCTCCCTACTCCCCCTTTCCTCCCTCCCTTTGCTACCTCTTTCCTTCTCTTTCCTCAGCCATGTGCACTTGCATGTTTGTGGAAAAGGGGTGGAGAGGGTGGGTGATGGTGGGGCTGGGGGGCTTTTCCGCGACCCACAGAGTCAATGATACATAAGCCACATGACCAACTCCTCGACTCACACACACACGCCGGCAGACAGACCTGCAAGCAGACTTCCAGCATATCCACAGCTCCACTGAACTTGGCTCATGCTGCCGTTTCTCTGACAGAAGAAAAGAAGACACACACACACGCACACCTCCGTGGGAGAGCTCAGATAAAGACGTGCCTTCAGTCTTGGAGTGGCGCTGTCACACACTGATATACAAACACACATTTAGACAAATACACAGGCACAGTCAGGGAGCCACATACACAGACATTCCCACAAATTGACACACTCACTTCTCACACACGCGCACACACACACACACACACACACACACAGACACACATACACACACACACACACAGGGGAGCAAACAGTCTCTCTCTCTCTCTCTCTCTCTCTTTCTTGCTCGCTCAGCTGCTCTCTCTCTCCCCCTCTCCCTCTCCTCCACACACACACACACACATACACACACACCACTACAGTATATCAGCGAGTGACTAGCAGAGAGCCAGAGGGGAGTGCAGAAATGAATGTGAAGATCCTGACGCTGGTGATTGTGCTCTTGGTGTCTCTGCTGTGTTCTGCCAGTGCTGGTGAGTACAGGAGCGGCCAGCCTCGTCGCCGGTCGTCTCCCTCTGCTTTCTATTTCTCTCTCTGTTTGCCTTGGGCTCGTACAGGCAGCTGTAGTTGATCAGTTACCCAGCATGGTTAGCCTTGTGTGGGCTCTAAAAAGCAGGAATATCAGCACCTGGCTGTATACAGTACTGCACTGCAGTGGTTATACTGTGTGCTATTGTACTGCCGTGGCTTTTATGGTAAACTTGAATGTGGTTGTCTATCTTAGATTGATCGTTTTCCTCCCTGCCTCACCTTGATCTAAGCTTGTAAGACTTGGAGATGAAATATTAAGAGGTTTTTGTTGATGGACATTCATGTGTGGAGCTATCCCTGAGTGATAGATATGCTGGGTGTATGGGTGACTGTTGTGGCTGTTATGAAATGTAAGATATGCATGGCACATGTTCTGTAAGGTGGAGTGAATCAAATTAATTTATGGCTTGATATATTCCATCTGACCCAAGTGCTATATGATTATTACATGACTGTGATTGTGCAGCAGGGCAACACAGCACCTGAATATGCATGCGTGCCTCCTGTGGTGATGATAATGAGGACTGTAATTGTTGTACGCATCGATGAGGGGAACACAGATCCCAGATGCATGGATCGTCTCCTGGGGGGCTCAGTCACAGTAAATTTCCGTAAAGTGCTGCTGCGTCTCTGGAGCCATTGTTGAACTAGATATCAATTCCAATGTGGACCTAAAATGTCTAATATTTAGAACAAAAACATTGACTTGGGACAATTTTACAGGGGCAGGGCATATTCGTTCTAGTGGCTCATGGGAGTAAATGGGTTCTGAGAAATGTGGCTGGGGGGGTCAGTTTGGAGACCGATGGGTAGTCTGCAGATGTGATGCAGGTAACATTGTGGCGTGAAAAAACAACAGTTAGGCCTGTGTAAATGTCTGGACCATTCTTGGGATTATCACCTACCCACCAACTACACTAGCTTAGAAGACACCCAGACAGAAGCTGTGTTTATATTTAATCCATGTGGAAGATACCGTGTATTCGCATAAGATACAGAGAATTTAAGATGTAGCACAGACTATGATTAGAAGATGCTGTGTACACAACACCTTGGAAGATATAGGCCCAGGAATAGATACTGTAAGATGCTGTATTGTATAGGCTATATGTTGCTAGGTGCTGTATAGACGGTGGTTGTAAGATGATTTGTAGACTTTTTGCTTGCAATATGCTGTCCACTCTGTGTATCGATCCATGGCCACAGCACTCACAGTTCCCATGCCTCCCAGCACGTTCGTTACAGCGACATGCTATTTTTGTCTCTCAGCACATGAGTAAATGGGAAGCAATTATCTAGCATCATGGTCAGTGTCGTTTTTCACGCCCTGCGTGTGGCTAAGCATGTTCCACGCCTGAGAGCCTACCGTGCTACACCAGCGACGGAGAAAACAAGGCTGCTGTGCCTCGGGGCTTTCATGGGAGCTTATCCTTCTCAACGTTGTTCAAGTCATGCCGCTTATGTGCCTCTCTGTCCCCTGGCTGCTACTGTAGTATCAGAGCTCCATTGACAGAGAGGCAGAGAGAGAAAGGGAGTGAAAGAGAGGAGGGGATGCAAGTGTGTTGCGGCGTTGATGGGTGTGGGGAGGGATGCTAGCTGGAGTGTGTCTGCGTAGCACAAGCCTCTGCTACAGTATGCGCTGTCGCGGGAAGGTGTCGGAAGAGGCTCTGCATGTAGGCAGTGGGTGTGAAGCCTTTCATCTTGAGACAAACGCTTTTCCAGTTCAGTGGGCTCTCTCTCTCTCTCTCTCTCTCTCTCTCTCAGGCATCTGTGTGTGTACACGTGTGTCTGAGAAAGAGGAGAGAGATGCACAGACAGGGAGACAAGAGAGAAGAAAGTGTGTGTGTGTGTGTGTGTGTGTGTGTGTGTGTCTGTGTGCACTTGCAGGAAGCAATGAATATAGGACTGAATCTGACTGATATACAGTAGGGTGGGGAAGTGGGGTCTTGACTGTTTATGGATGTATTTGCATATTAGCAAGAACTCCTAGTGCAACAGGCAATTCACCTCAGCAACCCAATGCTACTTAAAATGTTCATTCAGTACACTAAAAGAGCTGCTGTGGCTTTCTCTATGTAATATTAGCATCCTTTAGCAGCACACTTCAATTACCCATCCTTGAAAAGCACTCTGGCCTAAGAGTGGGCTCCAGCTTTAGACATGTGGTATCCATAATTCATCCCGAAGCCGATCACTCTTCCTCCCTGTGTAACTCTTAAGACTGGTGTATAAACAATCCTTATTCTCAAAACATTCTGTCACAGTCTCTTAGAGGATATCGAAGCTTCATTTTTCTCTGGCATGGAAACACTTCTTCACCCAGGGACGCACAGGATAAAAACAATAGCAGCTGGCTCAGACACGCACATACACCTACCCACACGCACATACACACAGAAGGTGTAATTGTGGTGCCTGGGTTGAACAGGTGAGCCAGTTGTGTGTGTGTGTGTGTGTGTGTGTGTGTGTGTGTTAGCGAGGCACAAGGCCCAGATCAGAGGCATTATCTGGCAGAGAAATCGTCTGCTTGGGAAGTGGGGGTTGATTTTATGAGAGCTGTCGGCAGTGCTATTATTCCGTATTAAACTTTGATGTATTGTTGGGGCTGGCTGTTCTGTGACAACATCATGTATGCATACTGTACTGTAGCCTTTCTCGCTCAGAGAACCAAGTGTTACGAGTCAAGGTAGAGCCAAAAACAGGAGGGCTACCGAACATGCAGCTCATTAAGGCACCTCGAGGCATTAAACGCTGCCTAGCTAGGTCTGATTATTTTGTTAACAACATCTATAGATCTAAACCAACCGTAACCAGGGAGCTTTAAATCATTATCTCAGGTTTTCTAATGTAAAGGAGGTGTTTTTGCCTTGGGACGTGATTATGGTGGCCGTGGAGAGAACAAAAGCAGCTAAACTTTTCCAGATGTCCAGGCATAACATAACAACAGTGGGCAAACATTTGTGTTAAAGGGGGGAGCGGTGGAAAGGTTATTACAGGATTATGGAGAATCGCTGGACCTTTTCCTCTTTGTTTTGTTTTTTTATGCCAAGGAGCTTCTGAGCACCAGCTGGGTTTATGTCACACACACACACACACACACACACACACAGGGTCAGATAAAATCTATTTCACAAAAAACCTGGATTTCCTCATCATGCAACATTTCAAGGAAATAGAGCCAGCAGCCTTCAGCATCAGTGAAGTTTATTTATGGCACTCAGGACACACACACACACACACACACACACACACACACGAACACACACTACACAACACTTGTGTTGAGTTGTGTTTGGGATGTGAGTAAAGAGTGATTTGTTATCCTCTTGTTGATTTGTCTCTGTGAGCTTAAATAGTAGCATTAGAACTACAGTGTTATGATCAACACAGCAGATATCCATGTCGGTTGGGTTTAGGGCGTTTGAAAGTAGCTTTTTAAATAATAAATAATAAATATATATACAAAAAACCCAGTGAATTTACATTATTGTGGATATTGTTATTGCACAGTGATAGTGTTATTAATACAATCAATCTAGCTAATTTAAAAGCAGCTATACTGTTTGTTTGTATCTGCCTCCACTTAATGAAATTCCACAAATATGCAACACAGCAATAGTATCAAATAAAGGCTGTTTAAATCATATAACTACAAGGGGGGTAGCCATCTTTAAAATAAGGTGTGAAAGCTCCAGAATAACAAGGAGGCTACACACACCAGGGTATTATTAGACCATTGTGGTCAGTATTACAAATCAATAAGTAGGACTAATTTATGGTAATACGATTTTTGCATCAGTGTGATGAAGTACATGGATTTGTCAGGTATTTAAATTGTTGGCATTCCTGTGTATATTGTTATTTATTTTTGTATTTACATAATATATATAATAATATTCTTATAATAAGATTGTATTAATATAACCCACCCCTATAGGGTTGAAAATATGTAACTCTGTGATACTGAGTTTCAATTAGATTTAAAAACGAAAAAGGCTTTCTGTGATAACCCACATCTGTATAATATCACCCAACATGCGCTTGGTGAATGGCACTCACAATTGCTCTGGAGTGGGTGGGAGTTGAGGAAGAGATTTAGTGAAAAATCATAACTCATTTGGTAGGGATATAAAGCTAACCTTTGGGCTCACACTCCCTGGAGAACTCAGTTGTTGAAGACTTTGGCATATGTGTCTGCTGGGCTGCTGTAATGTAATTCAGAACTCTTTGAATGAATAAATCTACTCAGTTAGATCTTCCCTTGAGAGCAAATGAATGGAAGGGAATGGGGGGGGGGCAAAGGGGGAGTAAAAGATGGGGCCATGGGACAGAAAAATAAAAGGCCTGACAGGAAGAGAGGGTATCCGGGAGCTGAGAGGTTTTTTAAGCTTTCCACAGTGAAGGAAGTCACAGCTACATCTAAGAACTCACAGATGGGGATCTAGCCTGGTTTCATAGGTGGAATAATGTCACTTTTAGTCTGTAAAGAAGTCTATTCAGCTAAATATGCTAAAGTACGTGTAAATTAAATTCTTACTCCATACTGATTCCCTATGTCTGTTGCAGTCCAGACCCCCCTTTGAGTATTGGGGGCACAACCTAAAGGTTTGGACATGGGGTGGTGTGTGTGTGTTGGGGGGGGGGCTGTGTTAACCAGACCTCATGTGATCACCAGACCCTATCTTCAGGCCTGGGGCGCTCCTTACAACTTAATTAGAGCCAGATATTTTCAAAAACTGCTCAGTTTTCCACCATCGTCCAATGTTAAAGTGATTTACAACTCTCTTTTTGAACATTAAGTGTTACATATATAGTAGTAGTCCAGGCAGATCAGATTCCTGATCAAGATCTGAGTGGACAGTTTTATTAACAGGCTGCCAGGCAGCAGAATAAATATTGCGGTCTTTAGGAATGCAGGTGCTTTAATTACTTTCATGCTCAATTTGTAGAAACCCAGAATGGAAAAATATGACTTCTGTATATTGCTTTAGAGATGTAATTTGTGGTATAAATCCATACTCCAGCAGCTAAAAAGGTATGTAGGAGTAGAAGTAAACTACTTTGGAGAATCAAATAAATATGGTTTAGGATATTGTCGCCATTAACATCAAACCTCCATAGGCGCCATCGTGGATCAGTGAGATTTCATATAATGTGCAGCTAAAAGCGCTGCACAGCTGGCTGTTGTTAGGCTGTTCTAAGTAAGACACGGGATTTCATTGCTGTGAAGATGGCAGTGTGGACTGGCTTTTGCATGACGTAGAGGGATTTAGTCGATTTTGGGTTAATTTAGTGATGCCCCTACTGGGATCTGCCTAACCTCCAAGCCTCAGGCAACAGGATGTTCATGTCACTTTATTCTCAGAGAATTATAGGATGTTGTGCTGCACCTCATGTGGTTTCAAACTGTCATGCACTCCATGTTCTCGTCTTAAATGAAATGCTTGGAAAAGGAAGATCTCTTCCATCTTACACACAACTGTGGCCCTTCTGTGACAACACAGAAATCATTAATTTTTGAAATCATGCATTATTCATCACAATAGCTCTGTCTTTGATCAGAAAGGTAATTTTCCCTGGAAGACTATTTCACACATACAGGTCTACGCTTAATCAAATGATCTGCCACTGACTAATAGCGCAGATCTCCCCACAGACTGTTTCCTGGATCAGGACAGGGCCCCTCGCTGTGGCCCTCTGTTTCATACACTGTTCAGGAGAGGCTGCCCTGCTCTCAGGGCCCCTGAACATTAACAGATGTTTGTAAAAATAGAAGAGCAAAACAATATATGGAATTCATAAACATGCATTCACATCAGGCATCACAACAGTTCGTCCTAACAGCTGATGAAAACCTTGTGAACGCAGAGGAGCAATAAACACTCATCTTTAGCTCACCTGCAGCGCAGAGCAGCTGAACCTGTCAGTGAAAATTCTTTTGAATTGTATTTCTTTACGAAATGTGACATAATAATAATTATAATAATTTCTTACTACATTTCATTGCATAACCTTTTTTCGTGCACACTATATGCTGAGTACATAATAATAATTAATAATCCAACTCTGTTTTAGAAGACACTTTACATTATAACCTTACTAAAAGTTAACGTAATACAATTGCACCATCCAAACATCATGAATTAGACTAATAATTTAAAACAAATCACACTTTTATATGTAATAAAAAAACATTTTTATCTCTGTGCTATTAAATAGTATTACCTAACTTAATTACTTACAGACTCAGAACGGTTCATAATTAATCTACTAAAGTAATATTGTGTTGATGTGGTCACTTTGTGTTGTAGTTTCAGAAAAAGGCAAAAACCATTTTGTTATTTACCATGTATTTGCCATATCACAATATATATATATACATATCAATATCTCAAATAGTGAGTGCGTGTGATGATACTTGGTGTTGGGTAACCTATGCAGTTAGATGTCGGAGCCGTTGTTTTGTATCCTTTAGTTTGGTTGAGCGGTAGCACAGTCTGATGCAATGTTTCTGCTATTGTCCTTTAATAGTATGTGCAACGGGGAGAAGCGATCGTCCCCTGAGACATTAAAAGCTGCAGTGAAACCCTGCGCAGTGACGTCTCTCTCCCTCTTTCTGTCTCTCTCTTTCTCCCACATCTCAAATGGGAGAAGGCACGCAGGTTCACAGCATGGGGGGAGTGATGACACAGGAGAGGGAGGGGCTATGTTTCACATCTGATTAGCGTGCCCATGGAAACGGATGGTTGGAGGATCCCTTTGCCCTTGACATGCAATCTCTGGAGATTTGGGTAACGGTTGGTAGCCTTACCTACCTACTGCCTCTGCCATGAGCAAAGATTTAGCTCCCCGGCTGTTAACGGAAACAGCAACACCAGCATCTCTCCTTCGCCGGCCCTCAGCCACTTTGACAATCCTCGAGGAAAGTTGTGAAAAGAAATCTCCACCTGGATTTTTTTCTTCTCCGACTGCTCATGTTCAGTATGGGCTCCAACCTGCAGTAACCTTGTAGCCACAAATTCACCCCTTCAACTGGAGTGGGATTGTGAATAAACCAACAGGCAGAGAAAGTGGTGAGCGGAGTCAGCGTCTTCATTAGCCGGCAAAATGTTGCTGCCGGCCCTTTGAACTCACAGTGCTCTGATCATAGCAGAGTACGCAGTCTCACACCTCATCATTTCATACACTCTCTAATTCAGGAGCATATATAGCACCACACTTCACAGGCAGCTGACTGGCTCAAAGGGACATCTGCAGAAAGCCAGAAACTAGAGGGCTGCACAGTTTGTTTTTAATTTGTTCTGAACCTTCAGTGAGAGTGGGGGGTGGACAAGGGGTTAAGTTTAAAAGCTGCGGTAACGGGAGCAACTTTTCATGCACTTTGGTTTCCTCACTGGAGTTTGTACAGACAAAGCCAGCCTTCAACTCAGCCACAAGCCTAGCATTATCACAGCACAACAATGCTGCATATCAAACAGTCCCCGACTGAAATAAAACAAAGTGCTAAAGACCAAAACAAACCCCCCTGAGAGGAACACTCAGAGGCCAAGTGCAGTGGCCCACAGAGGTGGTTAAAAATGGATTCAGACTGTGTGCAGTGACATTTGTAAATTGAGAACCTGTTCGATTTCAGCTGACAATGTCATTCTTTTTGCTCCCAACTGAGCGCCTTTCATGGTGGCTACCATGGTAACATGGTCTGAAAGTCGGCAAGCAATTGGTACCAGTTTCTGACAAGGCCCAGACTTACTGGTAGGCATGCGGTAAGCAGCATTTCCGACATTAAACGCTGGATTGTGAAAGCTGAACAACAAGGGGCTGCCTCCTTAGTTAGGCACCCTTCCATATGTGCAGGATGACTGTGTGGGGAGGTTATCAGGCAGCTAGCAAATCCCCAGTATGATGCTGTAGCAGTGCTGTGGCTTATTCTAGGTTAAAAGATATTTTGGCTTATATCTGGCACAATTAACACATCTCATCCTTGGTTAAATAATCCTGATCCCCTAATGTGCTTATGCAGTGGGAAGCATCTCTGTACATGACATGTCTCTGTCTGGCAGTGTGGGTTAGTATGTCTGTGGTAATGGCATGCTATAGAGGGACTCATTAGCTAAAGCTACTTTTAGTGAATGAAGGAGGTAGTCACACGATGGAGACAGCAGGCCTGCTCCTCCAACGTCATGGTAATAACCATGGCTACACACACCAGGGTATTCGTTCTTCCTCTCTCCCACTAACACAAACATTGTTTTGTTACCCATGAGTATTACACACACACACACACACACACACAAATAATAAGCTAAACCTACCTCCCATATAGACAAATAATGCTATTAACTTTCTTTTAGGGTGCATGTCTAGCAAATACTGTAATGGTAGTCTTTGGTAAATTTTTGCAATAGAAACCCAATCCACCATTACACTTGAATATGTTGTTAAGCAATGCTTTAATATTAACAGTGTTCATGGTATGTCATTGTGACACATGATTGTGAAAAGGGGGCAAGCTTGAACTGGGTCTCAGATTTAGTCCAGTCAAAGTGCTAAAAGGATGTAAATCTCAGTTCAGACATAAACACGGCTAAGGGAATTTAGATACATGCTAATGTTAGCATGCAAACAAGCTCACAATGACAATGCTAACATGCTGATGTCTAGCAGGTATAATTGACCATCTTAGTATAGCGTGTTAGCATGCTAACATTTGCTAACTGCACTGAACACAAAGTACAGCTGAGGATGATGGGAGTATCATTAGTTGAGCAGGTGGTTTTTCATCAGCAAGCAAAGTATTGGACAAATTACACTTTGGACCTGATGATGGTGCTAGATGAAATGTTAAGGGAACACCAAAATTATTACAATTCATCCTGACAGGGACATTAAGGTCTGTACTAAATGTCATGCAATAGTTTAGATAATGGTAATAGTAATAGTTGAGATGGTGGGGACCATGAACCTCTGTACAAAATCCATCTAATAGTTGTTGACATGTACATCTATGTCACTAGCAAGCTCAACAACATCACAGTCACCTGTGAAAGAAACTACTCAGGCAGCTTTGATCATTTATGAGGTTTTTGATGCCAAAAATGAAGTGAATGAATCATACAGTGAGCACAAAGAATGGGCAGGATTTATGGCGCAGAGGTGTCAGATAAGTGATGTAGGGACAGTAAAGAAACGGGAGAGATTAAATGTTTTTGAGACGCGCAGCCAACCGAGAAAATTGATCAATGATTGGATTGCACGCAATTGATTCATAATCGGTGTGACTGCGAGTGAAGAGCGAGACCAGCAAACAAACAGATAAGATTCAAGAGAACAGGAAATCAATTTGCGATGACACAGAGAAAATGAAACACAGCAAGGATTCAATTTTGGCAGCCATGCTTGACGATGCATGTTTACATTTGGTACAACAGTTTCTAAACCATGAACACAGCCCTGTGCTTACTTGTTGCTGTAGTTAGACTCACAGGCTGGTATTGTTGAATCTCTTATGTCCTAGCGGTAGAAAAAACATTATGCTGTGGCTGCATTTACAAGTGCACACATTTGTTATGTGGTCTTTTTGGCAGGCGATACACACAAATCAGCTTTACAACTAATCAATCAATTAATAAGCAGCTCTGGCCCATTTACCATGCTGTCTGTGTTCCTGCATTGACACACAGCGCTGTGATATACAGTTTGCTCTTGCCAGCCGTGACGGCAGTTGATGAACTTGGCATTAAACCAGAGGACAGCCATTTCTCTTCTCTGACTGGATGGACAAGTGCTGGAAGATGTATATCTCTCCAGGCTCCACTGATGGACTGTTGCAGAATCAACAGGGATAAGCTGTCAGTATTCAACTTTCCGCTGGGCCATAATAAGACGGAGAGCCGGCCTTTTGAAAATACAACATAATAGATATCACATTAGGAGATGGTGGTGAAACTAGGGCGGGAAATTAGGGAGCAGCCAACCAGCTATTCATCATTAGTCTGGAGAGTGGCCAGTTTGTGACACTTTCAACTATTCTCTTCTCAGGCTGACAACTTCCTCCCTCTCCTCCTCTGCGGCAGCGACACAAGCAGCAGTAGAAGCAATAACCAGGCATTCCTGAAATTCCCTCTTTATTAAACTTTAATTTGGGAATTACCAAGTGGGGGAACAAGTGTTGGCTTTCGGTGAACAAACCAGGGCTCCAAGGTCATCAGAAGTAGAGATAAGATACTTGTACTATTGTGGGACATCTGTTATCCTGCCATTTTAATGTTTAACTAAACATAAACATGGAATCGCTCATGGGAAAAGATCAAATGGGATACTGCAGAGACTGGATCCAATTTCAGAGCAATAAGATAGCTGAGATATCTTTGTTTATGGAAATAAAATATGCATTATCCAATGATCAACCTGCCATGGAAACAATCAAAATGTCTTATGAGTTCCCCTACAGATGGATTGAGATACAAAGCTAGCTGTTGCTGTATGTCATGTCAGGCATACAGAGAGTACACAGAGTTTTCAGGCTGCAGCAGTTAATCTCTACTGCCAGTGTTATCACTGGGCAGCAAGGCATATTTTTAGAAGCTTTCATTACACTTTTCTATCCTATAGCCAGAATGGATGGTTTGAGATTTGTCAGGAGACTCCGGAGATGTTCTCCCTTCAAACCCCAGTGGCGAGCAGTGGCTGACAGCTTGCTATGGCAGGAGACATCTAAATTGTCTCATTATGGACCTGGGTTATGACAGACTGAGCCACCCAGAGAGGAACGCCAGATGAGTTGTGTGAGCCCAGGTACAATTACTTTACCATCTTGCATTGCAGTGTTTATGTGTGTGTGTGTGTGTGTGTGTGTGTGTGTGTGTGTGTGTGTGTGTGTGTAGCAACAGAGTGTGACTCCACGCATGTGTTTGCTGGATCAGCTGCAGTTCGGCATTGTGTTGCACTGTAGTTACTGCAGGTATCACTGTGAGACAGTTAAGGTGTTACTATGCTTAAAAGAAAGTGCTTGTGAAATGGCCGAGAGAGAGTTAAGTGTCTGAGTCCCCCCCGACCCACACCTTTCCAACGTTGGGATTAGGGGGGGTTGCATCTGACAATTTATGTAACTTCAATCACAATCAGTCGGGTGTGCAGAGGTGAGAAAGTAGGCAGGATTTTAACTTCTTTCTCAAGCTCTTTTTCACCCAGTTTCACGTGTACAACCGAGTGCTACACTATGAATGTCTTTGAGGAGATTCTAAACAAAAGTGTGCACCATTATTCCCGTTGAAACAATTTTTGCATCTTGACCCTTGTCCGACTTTTCACCCGAGCTTCCACTGTTCACTTCAAAACGGGTGAAAACTACTTCTACCTTCACATGTTGTCAGAAGAAACGTTGTATGAACCAGTTAGTTTCGAGCATACTGACACCTTAGCGAAGACTGCACCATTGTATCTCTGTGAGTTCTGCGTTTAAATTGTTTTTCAGGGGTGAAAGGAAGCAGCCCCCCTCCAAAATCTAACCAAACACCGAGTGTATTAACATTCAACCCCCCTGGATTTGAAAGAAATGAGCTGAATGCCTTCAGAATGTGTCAACGTCCCTCATTCACAGTGTATCTGGAACAATAACAAACGGATAATGCGCAGATTAGTGTTCCTTGGGGCAAAGATGGGCTTTAGATGCGGAAATATGCAACACAGAATTTCCCTGCTGCAAATGAATTAGCCCAGTGTTCGCCCACAAATATAGTGTGTAATGTGCTTGCGGAAGAAGATTAGTGTAGGAAGGAACTTGAGACGTCTGGCGTTTTAGGGATATACATCGAAAACATTCAACAAGCTGTCTGGCTCAGTCGTGTATTATCATTTAAACCTGAAAGCTTCTATTTTTCCTCTTTTTCTATGTAAAGTTGCTCTTTTTAAAAATACCTTCAAAATGCCAGCTGAAGGTCAATAATTAAGAGAGGCTGCAGAGAGACTTTGCCTGCCTGCTCTTGAAGAAAGCTGCCCTCCATTCAGATAAATTGATCTTGGCTATTGGAGAAGTGTTTTGAACAGGTTTCAACGTTTCAATCAGACAACATCCTCAGGGTCACAGCTGTGCCTTGTTCATCTAACAGCCTGTGGTATCACCACACTGCCACAACTTAACACACTAACTGATGAAAAGAATAAGGAAACAAGAAACCTAGCATCATCATGGCTTTTATAAGCTGCTCAACTGCTGTCTTCAGTATAAACTTGCTGCTTTTCCAAACCTCTGCAGTCGACTGGCTGACTTATCTTAAGCTGTGGCCTCACCCGAGCCCTCGTAAAGCCAAGGAAGGTCATTCTCTTGGGAATTCTAAAAATGGTGCCAGTGTCTCTGAGGAGAGGAGACAGGAATGTCATGACCCCATGTGAGAGATGTCAATCAGCTTTTTGATGGGACATACCCGATGGGGATTTCTGTGAAGAAAGGGGTAATGTGGCTCTGAAGAAGTACAGAAGGGATCACAAAACATAATATTATTTTTTTTAAATGAGAAAGGTGCGCTGTTAAAGGGGATCTTCAATAATTTTACCCATGATGTACATTTACTCGACCTGTGAAAGGCGTTGTACAATATCTTCTGTGGCTCTGGGAGGCGCTTTCATAAGTTTGAAAAAGTAGCTCTGATAATGTCATCAGGGTTGTGGGATTTGGAAGAAGTGGTTATTTAGGAGGCTCTGGGGTCTAATGAAAGATGCTTGAGATGCATTATGGGAAAAGTAGGATCCAGTGTTTTTCAAGTTTGACCCATACATGTCAGGATGTCTCGGGCTCTGCTGCATCAATTTTGATATTTTAAATCTGTCTCTTGTGAGTCCTCCAAACTCTAAAGAAGTCAACTACCAAATCACTGGAATCTCCCTTTAATTACATATACACAGCCCTATTTCACTAACACACTACATGTTTAATGAGATTAATTAATGATGGTTTATATACATTTAATTGTTCTTTAACATTTAAAATGTCTCACTGTATAGGCAATACATACAATGAATTGTCACTGATATATTTAACAACTTGGACATGTAATAAAAAGTCCTGCTCTGCTTTTACTAAAATTTTATTGGACTAAATAACTGGCTGTAGTGTGAAAGATCACCCACATTAAATATCCCTTTACAAGTAAAGATTTTATTTCAGAGAATTCTGAAAAAAACTCTTTCAGTTTACAATAGGTTGAAAGGTCATAGAGACACTTGAGGTGGACCGAACCATTTGGAAAACAGGGGCTTAAGGGGATCAGGCCACACTTATTAAGAAATGACTGAGAACATCTGGGATCCCTCTCACACACCCAGGACATTCACACACATTCTCTGAGCGACACACCGCTATTAAACTCATCTCTAATCTTGGATCAAACACTGCGACAGGATGCACCTCCACAAGGTCTGGTGCTGTACAGTGTTTGTAATCTTGAGGGAGAGTGACAGAGACATGAGACACGGGGGTTTCGGTTTCTCGCTTCAGCCAGGGCTTCGTCTATCTGCGGTGCTTTGGTTTCACCACGCTGACTTGATGAACTACAATGCTGGGTGGGCTTAAAAAGGCCCACACACACTCTCACACACTTATCTATACATGTCTCTTGTTTCTCATCCATTACCACTGTGATCCCTCTTTGGATCTGCACATTTTGTGCAGGCACTGATGGGCTTAGCTCATAATCAAAATGTGATACTCTGGGTCAGATGAGGATGTGAAATACCATTCACTGGAGAGGTCATTTTTGGGGATCTAATGGGTGTCTCCCCTATGTGTGTCCTCCAGGTCCCATGGCCTCCACAGAGCATGGCAGAGAGCTGGAAGAGGCGGCTACAGTGAGAAAAATGGTTCAGCAAAACCCTGCGAGGGGCGGTCAGACCCACAGACCAGCCGGCTGGAAGAGGAGACGCCCACGGCCACGTCTTTCCCACAAGGGACCCATGCCGTTCTAGAGCAAGGTGAGTTTCTAGCTGTCAGGGGGGAAAAGATGCTTGTGCCATCAAACCTGCAATGAAACAGTCATCACACAGTAAAAGACTCCTACCCTTCATGGTTTTTTGTGACAAAGAAACAGATATCTTTCTAACTTTCTGTCCATCTTTCTGTCAAGTGAGTGTTTCTCAAGAGAATATGAGCAAAAGCACTTCCTGATATATTAAATCATAACTGCTAACTAGTGAGGAAACACAATTTCACAGAGGAATTTTTAAGAGGAATATGATGTTGAGTCCTGAAATACTTGTAGAATACATTGCAGAAACAGTTCGGATGTTTTCGATGATGAATGGGAAACTCAACTCCAACACAAGGATGTTATTGTTGGCACTGAAAAAAGTGCATGTTTTAACAGAGTATTGGACTTTAGCCTACCAGCTTGGATGTCTTTGTAGTATGACAGAGGTTGTTTTATTGACTACGTCTTTTATTTCCTCAAATGAGAGACAGTTATATTTAGAAACTTAACCTTTGAGTCAATTCAGCCAGTATACATATTTTCTCTCCATCTGAATAAATCAATTAAAACCCTTTTTCCAAAGATAATACTTTGCAGAGTTGGGTTTCCTAGCAGCACCACATTTCTCTTGAAGGAATGTTTAACTTGCTGTCAAGTAAAACAAGAGTTTGTGTGAAAACTTTCATCCAAAATCAGAGATAATATTTTACTTATCACTTTTTGATTTTCTATTCTGAACCAAAACAACCTCTCTGTATTTCAATTAAAACAGATCAAACTTCACTGAGAAACTAAAATATACTATGACGGATTAAACAACATGATCAAATTTACAGTATACACAGATTAAAACTCTCCTTGAACTTGCTAATGTTAGCACATCTCTGTGAATGGAAGGCGATGGCAGTACAATTATGTCACTGCATTAAGAAGCGTTGGATCCATTCAGGTGTCTCTTCCAGACGCTGTTAGAGACAGGGAAACTTGACAAGACACAATATCCCTGCAGGAGGTGCCGGCCATACGGCACTGACCTACAGAGGGCCCCCATAAATTAAAGCCATAGTGAGAGGAGGCTGCAGACAGAGGGTGTCAAGGCATGGTTAATCAGTTTTAAGGAAAAGGGATCAAAGCTGTAGAAGTTTTGAAGCACTTTTCTATAAAGCAGCTGGAAAGGTTTTACAATCTATAGCAAATTATTGATCATTATTGTTTTGTTTTGTTTTTGAAAGGGTTAGACTTCTCTTGAACTCACCCCTGCTTTCAATACAGGACTCACAAAGGTGGAAATAATGACTAAAGACCAAGCTGAGGCAGTCTGCATTCGAAGGACAACACTGGTTCTCCGACTTTCCTTGGTCTGCCAGTAAAATGTGAGAATCCTCTCTGCGAGTGGAGGGGTCTGAGCATGTTTTCAGTGCCAGATTGCTGGCCACACAATACGGGCAGCTTCAGGAAGTTGTGAAGTGAACGGCTCAGTGAGTCACAATGCTGTTTCTGCAAACACCACTTAAACCACAACACGCTAAAGATTTCTTTTTTTTTGTTCACTTCCCATTTCGGCTACTTTCATTCTTGTTTAGTTCATAGTTTATCTCGTTCAAAAGTCTTTTCACATACTGTGCTAATTTACACCAAACTGACCACAGTGGGAATCACGCTGTCCATTAGCAGCATTTTAATGATAATGCTACCAACCTTATAACCTTCTTCACAGTTCAGTCCCACTTTCTTCTTCTTGTCTCAGCATGACGTATTCTGATTGGAGCTAAGTCTTCACATGACTCAAGCAATCTAGCATCAATCCATCCAACAGCCTTGAAAGGCTCTGTTCTTCCTCATGTGTCCTGCTTTCTTTGAGTTTGAGCTGATGATGGGAAAAACACCTCTGGAAGCAGCTGGAGATGCATTTTGTTTGATCAAAGCTGAGAGTTCAGTGGAGACATCCAGCTGAGGACTGGTGAGACTCGGAGGCAGACAGGCTGTATGAGGATATGTCATTATTGGCCTGAACTTAATTACTGCACAGTGAAAGTAGAGTTTAAAAACAACAATTGACTCAACAGTGTCCATTCACCAACTCTTTGCTATTTAGCAGCATCTTCAGATTTCAGTGTCAAAAGCAGCTTATCTTTTATTCCCTAAGACACGTGAGGCAAAGCGTTTTCATCATTACATGTTCCAGATGTGAGCGAGAAGAAAGATGGCGGCCCGGGTCATCCTCTTTGAGCATCTGAGTAGACTCAGATCCGAACATGCTTGGATCTAAGCCATGCCAGTGACAGTCTAAAAGAAGACAGGATATTACAGATTTAAAGTCTAAAGGCAATTTATGAAAACCCCTTGAGACCCCGAGTGTGAGTAAGCTCTTGGGTTTTTCATCAAAACAAAGTAGAGCAGGTCTGCAACTCCTCCCGTACACTCACTCTATGATTTAGGATGACATCAAGGGGCTGCTGCACTGAGATCATCCCATGGATTCAAAAGCACAAAGGATGACAACAAACAACAATACAACTCAATGGAGATTCGATATACGGTACATCAGTCCTCGGGGCATTACATGTCCAAAGAAATATGCCATCTTGAAACAAGAGCAGACTCTTCTTATTACTGAAGGAACCTTGTTGTCATACAACAAAGCCTACTGTACTACTCATCTGAAATCTTGGGAAATTATCACAGAACGGGAGAACATAAAAGGCGAGGGAAGATGAAAGATTCCCTCGTTGTTAAGGAGTGATCCACTGCCCTGAGCGAAGTAGAATGTGCTTGTGTTCCACAGCAAGAATTGTTGTTCTTACTCCCTGCCGCACTTTTCTATCAAAGATCATGAAATCTTGTTGGAACGTGCGGGATAACCATTTCTTCACTGTTTTCTAGTTGTTCAAGATAACATAGTGCTCAACACAGAAAAAGCTCTAGCAGAAACTTCCTGAGGGGCATGCTTATTGGAGAGAAAATTGAAATGTCTGCAGGACTTTTAAAATGATTTTTAGGAAACAAAAAAACAGTTGCTTATGGCACTTTTTCTGTTTTATTTTCCTGTTTTGCAGGCACTACTTTAAGCGCCCTCCCCCAGGTTCTGATTTCTATGCTCTTCCTTTGCCTTGGGGGGCCTTGCAACGAAGGGCCTACGCTTGCCCAGCCTGAAGAGTGATGTCCATAGCACCTGCTGATTCTTCAAGCAACTCTGTCCACAAAAAATCAGGACAAGCCGCTCACCCTCAGCTCTAGGAGGTGGGGGCAGGGAAGGGGGGTGGGGGGTATGGAGCCTGAGACTCTTCTCTGTCTCTCTCTTTCTCTTACTCTCACTCCCTCACTACTTATCTATCTCTGTCTTCTCCCAAGTGTTAAATCTTTTCAATTTTCTTATCATTTGCTTAATAAAGCCCAAACATAGCGATCTCCCTGAGTGTCTCACACACTTTGCATGACATGTGGTGGAGAGGGAGCCCGGTCAAAACATTCTGAGTCTTAAAGCATCTGTCACTTGTCCACGGTGTGGTATTCCCATCTCTCAGATCCAAGGTTACTGTAGCCGCTGATTTCATTGCTGTGTAGCTACTTAACGGCTTTGCTAGCAGGAGAGGGTGCTGATTTTGCGGAAGGGCAGTGTCAGTTTTAATAGTTGACAATAGCAAATATTAAGTTCACTTATGATACTCTGGATGTCTGCTGCGAAATGGAATTCAAGGTTTCATGTTTAAAATGGAAGAGCAAGTGTGTCACATCTGAATGACATTATAACCATTGCTTAATTATCATTATTAATGGTGCTTTGTTACTCCTAATGACAGTACGTCCACATGCAAAGTACAGCTGGACTGAAAGAGAGCACATATTGTCAAAACAATCTATTTAAGTGACAGAATACTTCCTTCATTTAGGAGATTCTTTAATCCAAAGCTATTTTGGTGTTTCTGAACTCATTAACACCTTGGAGGGGTTTACTGACACGCTCAAGGTTACTGTAACATGTCCCACCTTGGATGAGTCCTTTGACCCCAAATCCCAATCCCAATCCTGTTCCCAATCCCCAGCCTTCTCACCACACTGCTGCCCTGCGCAGCTGCTCTACACGACTGTTAACTGGCAGGGGCAGTCTGCTCCACTGACAGGCTGCCTTGCCTTTTAATGAAGTGCCAAATAATAACCTTCTCCACAATGCTGCCAGGAACGAAGGAACGAAAGGTTAGGGAGAAACACATTACCTCTTGTTTGAAGTCTTGATACACTGACACATTATGCATTTTAAATTTCTGCAAACAGAAATTCCACGTGACACAATGTTAGGGAGGAGGACAGTTAATTTAATAAAATAAAAAAAATAAACAGCTTCAAAGTAAATATCAGCTCAGTTAATATGCCACCATGATCAGCCTACCACTAGTGCTCTGGCTGTTTTAATATTTAGCATAAGGCTGGTTTGACCCTTTGACCGATATCTTTCACTAACGAAATGCTATGCCTTTCCATCATACTGGAATATATTACTGTTTATGTTTATTTCTGTGTTTAAGTCAGTTTTTTTCTTTTTTCTCAGGGTGCTGTGATAGAGGCTTGTACTAGAGCAGTCTATTTTGTGCATTTATTTAACAAAACACAAACATACAGTACATTTAAAGCTTATATGAGCATATTTTCGTATATTGTATCTTTACTCTCCCTGTATGTATACACCAATATAGCCATGTATCCACATTAAGTCATTTCTAGTCATGATCCTTTCCCTCCATTATGTTGGGTACAGTTGCCTTTCTAGTCTGCCCTTCCACAGCACAGGTGGTCGTGGCTTTGATCATTACGCTCATTAAATCCTAGAGTTAATCTTTCTCAGATGGATCTCCCCAAGGCTGGCCGGGGCCACTTAGTCTGAGCTCATTGTTAAATTGGCTTAGACTGACACCACACCCTTCCCCCTTCCCAATCCTCAAACCCCTGCTGATTCAGTATGTAACCATGTAACATATTAGGACTGTAACCTGTAGAGCAGCTACCTTGCAGTTGTTCATTGTGTATTAGGTGTGCGGAGTTGTTTTTTTCATTCAGATTTTAGGTGAAAATCTGATTCCAATCCAATGCGATTCAATCCGCAAAAACTCTTATTTCAAGTCAGTTTTCACCACAAAAGCAACTGGCAGGTTAACCTAGATCCCCAACACCTTTTCCCTCTCGCCATGTCTCATGCAAATATTATAATAAAATGCAGAGTCTTCTCAGTCCCAGCATGAGAAGCTTTTATTAAGAGAGCATCTAAAATCACAGTGGTAATCCACCCAGCCAAGCTCACCTTGATTAAAAATGTATTAAATCCTAGGGCACTGTGAAGAGTAATAATTTCAGTTCCACCATTATTTTTTCATACCCTCTCAGACAGAGATGTAGATTTCATTAATGCTCCTCGGGAGTGAGACAGCTTTGCTCAGGATGTCTCATGTATTATTGGGGAAGATAGTAAGAAGATATGAGCTGGGGATGGAAGTTCAAAGCCGCAGGAGTTGGGATGCTTGAAGTAGACTGGGTCATGACAAGGGGTTCAAATCAATATTTCCTTATCTCAGAAGTTATTGTTACGGAGTCGAGCAACGTCTGTATCCGCACTGTTCTTCATGAATGTATCCTATCACCATCTGCACCAGCCATGCTGCCCTTTCAGAGAGAAAACCAATGTTTATGTAAAGTACTCTTTTTAATCTTGGTCTGGTTATCAGTTGAATCCAAAAATCAAAAGCCAAATATCCCAATGATCCAAAGCCTCTGGTGTCATTCTAGTCCCAACAAATAGACGTGGCTTTGCTCCAGAACTTCTCTGTATGGGTTCGCAAGGCTGCACTTTTGCAATTCCATTATGCTGCTGGAAAAATACACCCTGAAAACAAGAGTCTCTTGGTATGGAATAGTTTTCCAGTGTATTGTGACAATTTTTTGTCTGATTCTTGTCTAGCTGGTTGTCCAAAGCTTACTTTTTGAATACAGAGTAAAAAGCTGTATCTTTTGTGGATGTAACAAAATAGAAAAGTAGTCTGCAGCACAATATGTCGTGGACACGTGAAAGCTTTCAGGCGTTCTTTTCTTGTAGATGATAGCCCACAGTCCTCCCCTGCACATCAGGTTAATGGGCCTTGTGGTGTGGAAGGACAAGCACGTCCAGGCTCAAACTGAAATGGTAAACCAATACATTATGCTCGGGGAGCAAAACCATTTTCCTTAATGGTCTTTTCCAGCAAGGCTTACACAAGAGAAACGATTCCTATCCTCTCACTGTTTCCTCTCCAGTTCCTCTTCTCTGTGACCATCACAAGGCCTGAGTAATGTTCCTATGCACTTGTTAGCATGTTTTCCTGGTAGAAAAATGTTTGTTCTGAGAACTTGCCCCTTTGTGTTTAGTTCTTTTTGTCCAAATGCATTTGGCTGGGAGTGTGTAAGCAGTGGGGATGAGCAGAGAGATAGATTTGTGTTACTGGTGGAGATGAGAATAAGCTAGCAGCAGGTTTTAAGATATTAGCTTAGCCATTGATCTCTGTTTACCAATAGCTATAGACACAACCCACACACAAAAAGATGACAGAAAAACACAAGGTTTTTATGTTGTTGTTTTTTGTTGTTTTCATCCCCATGTCATTCTATACTCGGATCTCTACCAGATAAAATTCCTTTAAAATCACACTGAACCAAACATTTCACTCATTGTGGAAATGGAAACAGAGTTGGCACGCAACACATTCCATGATTTTACCTTGTGAATCTCTAAGCCGATCAAACTGTATCATGTTGGCCTTCAGAGTGGGTGTCTGCAAGATCAAGTGGCTGATATTCAATCCAATGCATTCACACATTTCCACTGGCTGGGCAATCCAGAGGATAACTAGATTTTATCTCCCATGGGAAATGACTAAGATCTGTCATTATCTTGGAGCCTCAAAATGAGACTTCCTACACCCAAAATAGCGCAGGCCCCTCCTGCTTCGATTGCGACACATTCTCCATCTATGTAACCACTGTGTCCGAGATCAGCTACATTAAGAACAATCTGAGGAGAGATGCAGTCTGTAGGTTTACACGCCATCCCAACAGTGTTACTAGGTCTCAAGCAGATACCATTTAAAAGACAATGTATTACTCCTGAAACTTATATTCTGTTTATGGTGTGTGCTCATATTACTCACCAGGCCAAATGTACAGTCCCTGTCTCTGTTTTGATGTTGAACTGGGCAAAAATAAGTGACATAAATAAATAAATAAAACAAGTGTATCAGAAATGGTTGAAATACTGTGTACATATTTGAACTTTTGGTTTCTAATTTATAAAAGATAAGCTTTAGCTCTTGGAGTACTTATTTTATTTTTTTCCTTTCATGCGTAGCTTTGTGTTTTTATTTTCTATTTCTGTAAAGTGTGTAAATATATCTTTATGATAATAAGTAATATTAAAAATCTTATTTTAAGAAAACAAATGTGTCATGTCCTTTTCTGGCCAATAATAAACATGAATGAAAATGAAGTAAGAGT